>JARWKJ010000017.1:2382201-2474701 GCA_029959095.1 Rhinichthys osculus
CCGTAATGACCATGCAGCCCAGCTGGTCTATGATCAGCACGTCTAACGGCGAGGGCGGCTGGCAGAACTTCTGCTGCAGGATCTGCAGGATCGGCTCCATCACTTTAGGACTGTCTCTCATGGCCACTGCGATGTGACCCAGCGCCCGGATGGTGTGGTCCGGGATGAGATGGGCTTCCCTGAGGAGACAAACACACACACGTGTCAGTCAGGGATACAGACACTGCATGTGAACCATGGGAGAGGAGCAAAGGAGAGAGAGAGAGAGAGAGAGAGAGAGAGAGAGAGAGAGAGAGAGAGAGAGAGAGAGAGAGAGAGAGAGAGAGAGAGAGAGAGAGAGAGAGAGAGAGAGAGAGAGAGAGAGAGAGTGAGAGAGAGAGAGAGAGAGAGAGAGAGAGAATTTGAATTTTAACACACCTTTTATTGCAAATAACCTAATACTAATACATTCAGTTCCTACCTACAAGAGTACAAAAAACCATACACATTCAATATCAAATAAAATAAATACCCACAAAAAAACAAAAACAACTCATTCCAAAATATGTGCAAACTGTAAACTATCGAGAGAGAGAGAGAGAGAGAGAGAGAGAGAGAGAGAGAAATAACAGATAAAACAAATATATATATAAGAAACTAGATGATCTATACATGAAATAAAATAATAGATAATATATAAATTAGATAACTAAAAAAAATCAAAATAGATGGATAAAATAAATAGATGAACTTAATATAAAACAAATAAGATATAAAAAATAGATAAACTATATAAATTAAATAAATAAGAAAATAGATAAATATCAAATAAACAACAGATTAAAATAAATAAAATAGATACGAGACAGACTAGAGAGAGAGAGAGAGAGAGAGAGAGAGAGAGTGTGTTTGTGTGTGTGTGTGTGAGAGAGAGTGTGTGTGTGAGTGAGAGAAAGAGTGTGTGTGTGTGAGTGAGAGAAAGAGTGTGTGTGTGTGAGTGAGAGAAAGAGTGTGTGTGTGAGTGAGAGAGAGAGTGTGTGTGTGAGTGAGAGAGAGAGTGTGTGAGTGAGAGAGAGTGTGTGTGTGTGTGTGTGTGTGTGTGTGAGTGAGTGAGTGAGTGAGTGAGTGAGTGAGTGAGTGAGTGAGTGAGTGAGTGAGTGAGTGAGTGAGTGACTGAGAGAGTGAGTGAGAGAGTGAGTGACTGAGAGAGTGAGTGAGAGTGTGAGTGAGTGAGTGAGTGAGTGGGTGAGAGAGTGAGTGAGTGAGTGAGTGACTGAGAGAGTGAGTGAGAGAGTGAGTGAGTGAGAGAGTGAGTGAGTGAGTGAGTGAGTGAGTGAGTGAGTGAGTGAGTGAGTGAGTGAGTGAGTGAGTGAGTGAGAGAGTGAGTGAGTGAGAGTGAGTGAGAGAGTGAGTGAGAGAGTGAGTGAGAGAGTGAGTGAGAGAGTGAGTAAGTGAGTGAGTGAGAGAGTGAGTGAGAGAGTGAGTGAGAGAGTGAGTGAGAGAGTGAGTGAGTGAGTGAGAGGTGTGTGAGAGGTGTGTGAGAGTGAGTGAGTGAGTGAGTCAGTGAGTGAGTGAGTGAGTGAGTGAGTGAGTGTGAGTGTGAGTGTGAGTGTGTGTGTGTGTGTGTGTGTGTGTGTGTGTGTGTGAGAGTGAGTGAGAGAGAGAGAGATTGTTTTCCTCACTTGTCATTTTCCTGGGAGATGTAGAGCCGGTTCGACAGGCTGGCTAAGAACGCCTCCACGATCACAGGATCCATAGTGAGGCCGGCTCTCAGACATCTGCACACGACAGGCAATCATGAGGAGCGAGCATTAAAAGAGCAACTATTGGGTCATGTTCATCTCTCTTCAGTGTGTAATGTTGCTGTTTGAGCATGAAAAAGGTTTGCGTTATTCTCTATATCAGTGTCACTGTTTCTGAAATCCCTGAAACATTATATTATATTATTAAACAGATGACACATTTTATTATTTTATTTTACATTTATTATTTTATTTTATTAAACAGATAAAATCACATTTTATTATACATATATTATTCAACAGATAAGTCACATTTCATTATTTTATTTTACATTACATATTTAAAAAGTTTATACATTTAAAATTATATAAAATACCAGTAAAACATTTTTTTTACAAACACTATAAACATTGTTTTAGTTCCTCACTCCGCAACAAATCATTTACATTTAATGGTATTTAAGAAAAAAGCCATATAAGAGTAAAAAACAAATTATAGTGGGATTCAATTTAAAATATAACTGCAAGCAGTGATTGCGGGGCCAAGCACCTTTTGGCCATGTTTGACATATTTGGATTTAATTTGAAAACTTATTCAACTTACCAATTGTTCAAATCAAAATTCCCATTGTTAAACAGTTGCTACATATTAAATTATTAGAATTTCTTCAAAGCTATAACCTTTTTTTTTTTTACACAGCATGGTAGTCATAAACAGTGGTTTGTTCAAATTTTACGGAGACTTGAGTTGTTAAAGGTAAAACTGCAGCAATTGGCTCCAAATTACATAACATTACACAATGATTTGAAGTTGTATAACATGGGGCTTGAAACCACAACCGGAACGCCTCGGGATTAGTAACACATTGTTTAGCAGACTGCGCCACTCAGAGGACATACAATCACAAGCTGCAGAGGAGATCCTTCAGTGTAAGAATGAGCACACAAAAGCAGGTTAACCAGATTAGCATGCTAAGCTAGCTCAATGCTAATGTAGCTTATGACGTGGTACATCCAATCTTGGCAAAATAGATATCCTCGGATTCGGCATGACACAAGGAATCGATAGACACCAATTTTATGATTTTGTGACAAACTGTTCACAAGTTACAGCCTCTGAACCAATTTTGGGTCGAACTTGTTAAATTTGCGACATCATAACTTTTTTTTTTTCCAGTATAGCAAAAAAAATCGGGAACAGTACTTCTGTGCGGCTCGGTCCGAAGATCTTTTGAGCACATGTTTGGAGAAAATTGGACAAATTTTGAAGGAGGAGTAGCGAAAAAACTGTTTTACATTCGCTCCAATATGGCGGCCAGTCACATTGTTGAAAAATAGCATATGAGATATCGTTGAAATCGGCATAAGCGAAGGAATATATTGACATAAAGAAATCAAATTTCAAGCAATGTTAGCAAAAGTTATAAGCATTTTTTCAAAAAACAATGATATCTCTGGAACACTAGGTGGCGCTGTGATCAAACTTCTCAGGTATCTTCGGGCCATGCTAATGATCATCCATACCAAATTTGGTGAAGAAATTTCAAATAGTTTAAAAGATATAGCAAGTTATGACAAAATTCAAAATGGCGGACATGTGGTACATCCCATCATGACATTTGGCATGATGCAAGGAATCCATAGATACCACAATTATGATTTTCTGACAAACTGTTCAAAAGTTATTGGCCAAAATAACAATTTGTCATATCTCATGACCCATAGGTGGCGCTATTCCCAACTTTGGCATGGGACCTCAGAACATGCTTCCGATGAAGTGTAACAATATTCGTTTTGATTGATCAAACTTTGGCCGAGCAATAGCTTCTGAACCAATTTTGGGTCGACCACGTTAAGTTTGCGACATCATAACTTAACAAAGATGAATAAAAAAAATCTGTTCAGTCATTTCTGAGCGGCTCAGTTCAAAGATCATTTTAACAAATGTTTGGACAAAATTGGACAAATTTTGAAGGAGGAGTAGCAAAAAAACTGATTACTGTACTTTTCAAAATGGCCACTACTGTAATGGGCGGAGTCTTAATGTACGATATTGATTGCAATCATCATAATGAGTGGATTCAGGTGTATTAAGTTTAATTTTTCTAGATCTAAGGGTTCAAAAGTTATAACCATTTCAATGTTGAATTTTTGAACTGGTGGTGGCGCTATAGAGTTGGTTCTAGAGACTCAAAATTTGGCTCAATTACTTTTCATGACCTTATCTATAAGTGTGCCAAATTTCATCATTTTCCTACTTACGGTTCATAGGGCTGCCATAGACTTCCATTTACGGAATAATAATAATAATAAGAAAACTTACAGATACAATAGGTGCCTCTGCACCTTCGGTGCTTGGCCCCTAATAACATTATTATAAACGCCATTCCTAAATAAATTTATTTAAGGGGATCCTATTATGCTTTTTTTTTTTAAACTTCATCTCTCTTTAGTGTGTAATGTTGCTGTTTGTCCCTCCAGCGGGAGTTCCTGATTATAATAATTCATACACAGAATAAAGGGGCAGGGCCTGGTCGAGTTAGTTAGTTGTGTGTTAAACTGGCGGTTATGGGAAGGGGCGGGACATTTCACAAACACATTCGAAGTGCCCGACCAATCACAACACACTGCTCCAGCCGACCAATCAGAGCACAGTGTGCTTTACAGAAGGAGGGGCTTCATAGAGACAGGAAGTAAACAGAGCGTTACTGACAGACTGGAGACGCAACAATGGATAATATGGGATATAATGTGTTAATAATGTGCATGATAGGCCATATTTTGTTTTTGGGCAACTCTTTATTAGGGCCATATCCTAGAAAACATTGGGAATGTTTACATGCAGTGATTTTCGTCAATCCGAATGAATCGATCGGATTTCAAATTCTGAAAGTTTTGTTTATATGCATCCTAAACATTTTAATCCGATTATAATCCACATTTGTTTACATGTGCATTACATTTATCCTGAACAAAGTGTCAGAGCATGCACAGCTTTACAAAAAAAAAAACTGCTGTTAGTGAAGGATGGAGCATTTAGAAACTATACTGTTACTCATTTGACACTTGTTTAAGTCTTAGTTTAAGTAGTTCGGTTCATTTGGTCCGGATTAAGGGCGAAAAATTATACTTTGTATCATTTTCAGGCGTTTTGGTTCCTTTTCACACACACTGATTGCTCTGGTCCGAATCAGTTGATAAAACGAACCAAAATGCAGTCACGTGACAACATCCACTTCACTTGTTGGCCAGATGTGTCTTGAACATATTTCCATAACTGCACTTTGATTGGTCAGAATTAACGTGCAGGAAAATCCCAGCAGAACTCCTGAAGTAAACAAAGAGGAGATCCGGCAGACATAGGGCTGGGTATCGTAACAAAATGTTCGGTACCGATACCGATACCTTGACTTCGATACCGGTTCCTGAACGATACTTTTTTCGATACCAATTTTATGTAACCAGGTTTAACAATATAACATTACCTAAAAGCACCAATGCTAAAGTTTTCTATGTTTCCTAATCATTTAACAACATGTATTCTTTACTTCAATGAGCTCATTGTTTCTGCTTTAACTTAATGCATTAATTAACGATGAAACTGAATGAAAATTAATTGAAATGCATTACACTGTCACCTCTGATAACAGATCACTCTAAATTGTAATTTAGACATGCATTTTCTGTAAAGCTGCTTTGAAACGATATGTATTGTGAAAAATGCTATACAAATAAATGTGAATTAAATTAAATATAGGCTACTGGGGGGCGAGATATATACCTGCACGTGAAGCTTGCAGCAAAGCACTTGCAAAAGTAGCCTAATGATTATGGATGTGGAAACAATAGCAAGGAGATATTTTAATTATTTATTAATGAACAAGTGTTTACTAATGGTGTGTTCACACCGAACGCGAATTTAATTATTTGGGCGAGTAGATTACATACATACGGTAGTCAATGCAAAGACGCGAATAGACGCATCATTCGCGCCGGGCGTCGCGAATGACGCGAATTGGGTGACGCGTTAGACGCGTATTTGACGCTCTATTCGCGTTCGATGTGAACACCATTACTCTCAAGTGGATTTTGTGCGCTTCAGTGCCTAGATTTACCGTGTTGCCGGTCTTGGCAGCAATGATCTTGTCGAAAATATTGCATCGCGTGCATCTGGCATCGAGTCTGGCACATGACATAGGTACACTTTGGATCATTTCCACATATTTTCTATCTATCTGGGTTGGGAGGCACGCTTACACACACACACACACACACACACACTGCAGCCTCACGTGCGACGAGCCGCGTCTCTGGGCAGCCGCGTAAACTAGTGTTTTTCCGCCCCAGCCAATCATGCTGCATGCTTATTGTTTCACTGACGTTGACGAGATTAACCACTTAGGTACCGAAATGTGGTACCGAAAAACAAGACATGTTTCGATACTCGGTAGTATCGAGGCAATTCGGTCGGTACCTAAAAAGTACCGAACTCGGTACACAGCCCTAGGCAGACATGCGGAGAATTCGCTCACGGTGTATGTTCACAATCAGCACAAGCTTTATAGAGAGCCTAAGCCCCGCCCCTTCCGGTCGACCACCATGGGACCTTATTTTGAAAAAATATTATATGGTAGTCAATGGCGAGAGATGACAAATATTTTGATCTCGTTTGAATTGTGCCCTGAATTACACGTATGATGTTTGTCAATTTAAAAGATACATTTTGAAGTCAAGAAAGTCGCAGTTTGATGTAAAACTGTTGAGGTATAAGACTGTGGAAATACGTAAAGACTACAAACCCCAAAAGCGCACATTTTCTCTCAATGAATGAAGCTAACTTTACTGAAGCTAACCTTATTGAAGCTAACCTTACTGAAGCTAACTTTACTGGAGCTAACTTTACTGGAGCTAACTTTACTGGAGCTAACTTTACTGGAGCTAACTTCACTGGAGCTAACTTCACTGGAGCTAACTTCACTGGAGCTAGCGTTACTGAAGCTAACTTTACTGATGTTAACTTTACTGAAGCTAACTTTACTGAAGCTAACTTTACTGAAGCTAACTTTACTGAAGCTAACTTTACTGGAGCTAACTTTACTGAAGCTAACTTTACTGGAACTAACTTTACTGAAGCTAACTTTACTGAAGCTGACTTTACTGAAGCTAACTTTACTGAAGCTAACTTTACTGAAGCTGACTTTACTGAAGCTAACTTTACTGAAGCTAACTTTACTGAAGCTAACTTTACTGGAGCTAACTTTACTGAAGCTAACTTTACTGGAGCTAACTTTACTGGAGCTAACTTTACTGAAACTGACTTTACTGAAACTGACTTTACTGAAGCTAACTTTACTGAAGCTAACTTTACTGAAGCTAACTTTACTGAAGCTGAAGCTAACTTTACTGAAGCTAACTTTACTGAAGCTAACTTTACTGGAGCTAACTTTACTGGAGCTAACTTTACTGGAGCTAACTTTACTGAAGCTGACTTTACTGAAGCTAACTTTACTGAAGCTGACTTTACTGAAGCTAACTTTACTGAAGCTGACTTTACTGAAGCTAACTTTACTGAAGCTGACTTTACTGAAGCTAACTTTACTGAAGCTAACTTTACTGAAGCTAACTTTACTGGAGCTAACTTTACTGAAGCTAACTTTACTGAAGCTAACCTTATTGAAGCTATCTTTACTGAAGCTAACCTTACTGGAGCTAACTTTACTGGAGCTAACTTTACTGGAGCTAACTTTACTGGAGCTAACTTTACTGGAGCTAACTTCACTGAAGTTAACTTTACTGAAGCTGACTTTACTGAAGCTGACTTTACTGAAGCTGACTTTACTGAAGCTAACTTTACTGAAGCTAACGTTACTGAAGCTAACGTTACTGAAGCTGACTTTACTGAAGCTAACTTTACTGAAGCTAACTTTACTGAAGCTAACTTTACTGAAGCTAACGTTACTGAAGCTGACTTTACTGAAGCTAACTTTACTGGAGCTAACTTTACTGAAGCTAACTTTACTGAAGCTAACTTTACTGAAGCTAACGTTACTGAAGCTGACTTTACTGAAGCTGACTTTACTGAAGCTGACTTTACTGAAGCTGACTTTACTGAAGCTAACTTTACTGAAGCTAACTTTACTGGAGCTAACTTTACTGAAGCTGACTTTACTGAAGCTGACTTTACTGAAGCTAACTTTACTGAAGCTAACTTTACTGGAGCTAACTTTACTGAAGCTGACTTTACTGAAGCTAACTTTACTGGAGCTAACTTTACTGAAGCTAACTTTACTGAAGCTAACTTTACTGAAGCTGACTTTACTGAAGCTGACTTTACTGAAGCTGACTTTACTGAAGCTAACTTTACTGAAGCTAACTTTACTGGAGCTAACTTTACTGAAGCTAACTTTACTGAAGCTAACTTTACTGAAGCTAACTTTACTGAAGCTAACTTTACTGAAGCTAACTTTACTGAAGCTAACTTTACTGAAGCTAACTTTACTGAAGCTAACTTTACTGAAGCTAACGTCTGTCATTGTTTCTATAGTCTTGCGTTATAATCGTAACGTTACGCCGTCATCGAGTGTTTTGTACCAGACTGCACACACACCAGCAGCGGATCTCGCTCGTTGTTTCGCTTCCCGGGAGATGTAGTTCATTGAGTGATTTTCACATTAAACTAAATGTTACTCTTCTGTTTTATGACAAACTGCGACTTTCTTGACTTTCAGAATTATCTTTTAAATTGACAAACATCATATGTGTAATTCAGGGCACAGTTCAGACGAAATAAAAAGATAAGTTGTCTCTCGCTATTGACTACCATACATATTTTCCCCCAAATAAGGTCCGGAAGCGGAGGGGAGGGGCTTAGGCTCTCTATCCTTTCGCAAATCCCCTCATAAACAACAGAGTCTAGATGCGATGTAAATAAGAGATTCCCTGTGCGGTGCGGACAACTGCAGTGTTCATGAGGAGAGTTTCAGTGAGTGCAGAACGCGGGAGTCAGTCATGGCTTAAAGGGAGCGCTATTGACAATCTAAATAATAGTTTTGTTTGACTACGGCAGGTGGTTTAGTCCAAAAATGTGCAGTTCTTTGGCAGTCGGGTCTGTTCGAGGTCGGATCACGTTCTCACCACAAACGAACGGCTCCAGAGTTCGCTTGAAAGCGTAGCGAGACCACCGTACACTTGTTTGGTGCGCACCGGAGTGCGATCGCTGCATTCACACCGGCCCAAACGAACCGCACCGAGGGGGAAAACGAACTCTAGTGCGATTCAACCGGACTAATGAGGCAGGTGTGAAAGCACCTTAAAAGGCACAGCAGCAAAAAAAAAAATAGCTTGTGTCATTGTAAGGATCAGAGAGAGAGTATAAAATGGTCAAACTAGAGTGAAACATTACTGGGCCGAAGTGAGCCTGACCTGCAGATGTTATCGATGGAGATGTCTCTGAGCTGCTCGTACATGGACGGCTGGTCTTTCCTGTTGGACAGGAAGTTGAGCGAGGGCTGAGAATGCTCATTGGTCACGTTTATTTTGATCCCGCCTCCTCCTGAAGGAAAGAGGTTCAGAGGTCAGGACAGGGAATAGCATTTAATGCTATATAAACCATGTGAGAGAAGCAAAAACTCCATAAAGATAGATAAATATATAGCTAGATATAGAGAAAATAGATCAAATAAATAGATAATAAAAAAGATATATAAAAAAAAATAAACAACAGATAAACAAATAGATAAGAAACTAGATGATCTATATATGAAATAAAAAATAGATAATATACTAAATTAGATAAATAAAATAAATAGATAAACAAACAACAGATAAACGTAAGAAAATAGACGAACTAAATGTAAAATAAATAGATCCAAAATAGATATATAAACTAGATAAATTAAATAAATAAATATTCAATATAATAGATAAAAGTTTATCAATAAATTAAATATAAATAAATATAAAAATAAAATAGCTAAATAAAAAAAATAAATAAAAAAAAAGATAGATCAGAAAAAAGATAAACTAAATATAAACTAAATAAATAAACAACAGATAAACAAATAGGAGTTTATAGATAAACTAGATATACATAGATAAAAAAATAAATACATGTATAAATAAATTAGATAATTAAATAGATAAAAATAGATAAATATAAAATACACAACAAATATATAAACTATACATAATACATAGATTAAAAAATAATGTATAAATAGATCTAATATATATATATATAAATAAATAAATTAGATAAATATAAAATATACAACAAATATATAGACTACACATAATACATAGATAAAAAAATAATGTATAAATAGATATAATATATATATATATATATATAAATAAATAAATTAGATAAATATAAAATATACAACAAATATATAAACTATACATAATACATAGATAAAAAAATAATGTATAAATAGATATAAATAAATAGAGATAAATATAAAATATACAACAAATATATAAAGTAAACATAATACATAGGTAAAAAAATGTATGTATAAATAGATAGAATATATATATAAATAAGATAAATATAAAATAAACAACAGATAAACAAATGGATAGAAAAGAAAATGAATGATATGAATAATACAAATAAATATAGATAAAAGTATATATATAAATAATTTATATAAATGATAATTATATAATCAACAAACAACAGATAAACAAATGAATAAGAGTTTATAGAGAAGCAGATATATAAATAAATGAGATAAATAGAAGTGTATAAGATATATCTGACCTGAACTGCACTGACTGTGATACTTATAGAGTTTGATCAGCACGGCCGAGGGAACCACCAGAAAGTCCTTCAGAGACACGGTGGCGGAGTGAGCGATGACAGGGAAGCGTTCACACAGACGCCCTAGACCCTGAGACACACACACACACACACACTCAGTGCATGAACTCTCACACACACAGCCTGGTGTCGGGCTCTCTCACCTGTAAGCAGCAGATGAGCAGCGGCATGTGGGCGATGATCACTTTACTGGAGGTTTTGGACTGCAGCTTCTCTGAGAGTTTAGTGCACAGATTCTCAGCTCCTGGAGACCAATTACAGCGATCACTTTATTCAACATTTGCAGCACTTTCCCGAACACAGAAACACACTCCAACTCACAACTGACATCTATTATTTACACTAATGACACTGTAGAAGGGAACATGATTTTATTGACTGGATGGTGAAAAGATGTTATTTTAGTATTATTTACAAAGACTGAAACTGTATTTTCATATACAGGTGAAACTCAAAAAATTTGAATATCGTGCAAAAGTTATAATTTTGATGATTATGGCTTACAGCTTATGAAAACCCCAAATTCAAAATCTCAGAAAATTTGAATATTACATGAAATCAATTAAAAAAAGGATTTAAAATACAAAAATGTCGGCCCTCTGAAAAGTATAATCATGCATATGTGTATATAGTTATATATACTAAATATATTAGTTTCACCTTTTAATTTGAATTACTGAAATACATGAACGGTTGCACGATATTCTAATTTTTCGAGTTTCACCTGTATTTATATGAACTAAATATAATAATAAATTGGATATATAAATAGGGGGGGGGGAGAAAAACAAGTAGACATAAAAAAATAGATAAACTAGATCATAAATAAATACATTTTAGTGCTTTTATCATTCTTTCGTTTGTTTTAAATATTAAATATCTTAAAATATTTCTAATTTATCCAACAGTTTTAGTAATTTTAGTATAGTTATTTGCACTTATTCCTTTTCAGCTTCATATCAATTAATCAAAAGTTTGAAATACTTCTAGTTTAAGATAACAAAAATGTGAGATTTCAGAAACGAATCTGAAATTATGTCTATAGTATAACTATATATCTAGTATATCTATAGTCTATAGTTTGAAACAATTTTCACTTGTAAATTTCAAAACACTGAATAAAATGTGAAATTTTGAAGTAGAAAAGACTGAAATATTGTCTTGCAAAACATACTCCAATAATATTTCACATGCACAACGTCAAAAAAGGAAAAAAGAAAGTCATAACAAAATAAAAAGATAAAAAAAAATACAATAATAGTTCAAAGTAAGACCAGAAATGTGCATGTCAGTTGTGATTTCATGTTTATTCCAGGAATATCGGCACTGGCGTGTGACAACATGCCCCGGGCTGCTGTGCTTGTGATTGTGACAGACCTTGCTCATCTTTGACGGCCCACACCATGAGGTCCACACAGGCTGCGTTGGCATGACAACGGAGCTTGAGAGGGCTGGGTTCCCCTGGCAACCGCTCCTCATGGAGAACCCTCTGGAGCTCTGATTGGCTGCTGCTGAACTGCTCCAGCACGAACTCATGGACCTCTTTCACGAAGCTCGCCTGCACATCTGAGTGGGTAACATGAAATATTCACACATTACAAATAAAGAGGAACACTGAAGATGCGATTAATAAAGCATTTAGCTTGAAGAACCCGAGACAACAGTTCAGCAACCTTTCATGTAGTAGAGCGTGTCCCGAAGCATCTTGAACATGCTGACATACATCGGGTCGCTGAAGGCTTTGTAAAAGAGATCGACGGCTGGATTCGCCTTCATACATGGAGAGAAAAAAGGGAGAATTAGTTTTGTGACGATATTTGCAGACGAAATACTGTATAATGTATTTCCTACAGGATCTTGAATGCAGCAGGCGGAGAGAAAACCCTTCGAGTGTAAAGATTCAGATTCAGATTATTTTATTTAATGCCATGTCAGCATTCAAAGCTATTTTCATGGCAAAAAATTCAATTACAAAAATACAAATAACATATAAATACAATAAAAACAAATACAAAAAAAGCAAGTCATATTATACAAGATTTTTTTTTAAATTAAATGTAAAAAAAAAAAAAAAAAAAATGTATTAACTTAAATTAAAAACCGTTTCAGGCATAATCTTATTAAATATGTCCTTAAGTGAATTAACTTCATAAATTAAGTGTAAAGAAAGAGTTAATGAAACATGTATTTTTATTAACTAAATTTAATAATAAATTAGATAAATAAATGGGGGGGGAGATAAACAAGTAGACATAAGAAAATAGATAAACTAGATAATAAATAAATACATTTTAGTTCAAGTTTGGGTCATTTTGTTGTGCTTTTGTCATTCTTTTGTTTGTTTTAAATATTAAATATTATCTTAAAGTATTTCAAATGTATCCAACATTTATTTTTCAGTTTTAGTAATTAGTTAGTTGCACTTTTATTCCATTTCAGCTTCATGTCAATTAATGAAAAGACTGAAATACTTCTAGTTTAAGATAACAAAAATGTGAGATTTCAGAACAAAATCTGAAAAGTAAACGTGAAACATGTGAAGTTTACCTCAGTAACTTCGGCCACGACGGAGTCCAGCGTCTTTAGGAAGGAATCTGAGACAAAGTGCTTTACCTGCAGAAACATATGATGAATATACAGATTAGACTGGTTTACAGTAATAAACAGGAAAGTAATGATTAAACTATGCAAATTCTGCTGTAGAGCCGCAGGGTTAATCGATAGAAGATTAAAAACACCCACGCAATCTTTTCAACCACACAGTATCATTATTTCTGTCTTACAATAACTCAGATTATCACAGTTTATAGTTTGGCTATAAACACTGGTGTAAACAAGATTATATCAATGACACTGTTACACCAGTAGGGGGCGACACGTGACTGTTAAAACATGTATATGTCATTGAATCATTCATCCAAGAGATTCGTTCAAAAACGCTGATTCATCCATTAATGAAACAAGTCTTTATGAGTGAGTCATTGAATCATTCATTCAAACAGATTTATTTAAAAATCTGAAAAAGTGTCAGAAATTCATTGTCATTATTCAGTTCAGTGACTGTGTAAATGTCGGGCTATAAGCAGCTCCAGGTCTGTGCCAGTCATGTGACTGAAAACTATGAATAGTGTCGTTATCAGCATCGATTAAAAGAAGGCCTGGTTGTGTGGTTGTGCAAGTTACGAAATCTACTGACAGCTCTATCAATGGATAATAAAGATTCTTTTCTACTGTGTTTGAGTAAATATCATGTTAAGTGTTCCTTCTAACAATTTCATTTGCCATTATTATGTTCCCTTTCGTACAGTGTGCACTGCATGGGCGTTACATCAGACAACAGCATCAGTCCATATCAGGTTATATCTAGAGAAGTCATGAGGGAAATATTCACACAAGGAGTTTATTAATACACCCTTGTATTATCTGCCAAACAATGTGCAAATCACATTAAGTGTGTGTGTGTGTGTGTGTGTGACTATGTGTGAGAGTGTGTGTGAGCGAGCGTGTGTGTGTGGGTGTGAGAATGTGTGTGCGAATGCGCGTGCGCATGTGTGTGCAAGAGTGTGTGTGTGTGTGTGTGAATGTGTGAGAGAGTGTGTGTGTGTGTGTGAGCGAATGTGTGTGACTGTGCGAATGTGTGTGACTGTGAGTGAGCGAGCGAGCGTGCGTGCGTGCGTGCGAATGTGTGAGAGTATGTGTGTGCGAGTGTGTGTGTGTGGGTGTGAGAATGTGTGTGCGAATGCGCGTGCGCATGTGCGTGCGAGTGTGTGTGTGTGTGTGTGTGTGTGTGTGTGAGCGAATGTGTGTGAGCGAATGTGTGTGAGCGAATGTGTGTGAGCGAATGTGTGTGAGCGAATGTGTGTGAGCGAATGTGTGTGAGCGAATGTGTGTGAGCGAATGTGTGTGAGCGAATGTGTGTGAGCGAATGTGTGTGAGCGAATGTGTGTGAGCGAATGTGTGTGAGCGAATGTGTGTGACTGTGCGAATGTGTGTGACTGTGAGTGAGCGAGCGTGCGTGCGAATGTGTGAGAGTATGTGTGTGCGAGTGTGTGTGTGCGTGCGTGTGAATGTGTGAAAGAGTATGTGTGTGTGAGTGTGTGTGTGAATGTGTGTGCGAATCTGTGTGAGCGAATGTGTGTGACTGTGCGAATGTGTGTGACTGTGAGTGAGCGAGCGTGCGTGCGAATGTGTGAGAGTATGTGTGTGCGAGTGTGTGTGTGCGTGTGTGTGCGTGTGAATGTGTGAAAGAGTATGTGTGTGTGAGTGTGTGTGAGTATGTGTGTGCGAGTGTTTGTGTGTGTGTATCTGTGTGAGAGAGTATGTGTGTGTGTGTGTGTGTGTGTGTGTGTGTGAATGTGTGTGTGTGTGTGTGAGAGTATGTGTGAGTGTGTGCGAATGTGTGTGTGTTCGTGAATGTGTGTGTGTGAGAGTATGTGTGAGTGTGTGTGCGAATGTGTGTGTGTTCGTGAATGTGTGTGTGTTCGTGAATGTGTGTGTGTGTGTGTGTGTGTGTGTGAGAGTATGTGTGAGTGTGTGTGCGAATGTGTGTGTGTTCGTGAATGTGTGTGTGTGCGTGTGTACCATCTGTAAGAGGCGTCTGAGCAACTCTATAGGGACGTTTATTTCTTGTCCGCTGGCGCCGATGAAGAGAGGAGAGATGGAGAAGCTGGAGCTGACGGTGGTGAAGTAATAATCTGGATTCACAACACCGCCATCCGACAGATAAGAGCCTGACGAAACAAACAACCAGATTTACATGTTCTGAAGAAGATGGTGCGTATGATCACTTAGTAAACTAGCAGCAAACTCAACAACACATGATTTAAGAAATCATTAAAATGCTGTAGAACGACACGCGCAACACTTTAAAGTGCCCCATTATGCTTTTTCAGATATTATCTTTCATGAAGTGTGTAATAGAGCCGTGTGTGAATGTAAAAGCTCTGCATAGTTTCACAGATCAAAATGCAGATAAATAGAGTTTTTATTTCTTAAAAAACAAAGAAGTGATTCTGAACTGAAACGAGTCGTCAGTAATTCAGTCTCAGTTAGGTTTGTAACTCATTTGCATAATGCCAGGCTCTGGTCTTGATTGGCTGAACAGCGTCTCTTAGCTCCGCCCTCAAACACTGTAGTGTATCTGAGACTGGAAGAGTTTGGTTCGTGTTGTTCAAGTCGAGAAGACGCTGTTTTCTGCTGACAAAGCAAATCCACTCTGATGAGATTGATACGGTAAAACACACGCCATCGTTACTGTTCGTATCACTGTGTGTCAAGAGCTGAGATTCAGATATGATAATGAGCGTCTGGATTCTGACCAATCAGAGCAGAGCAGCTCTCAGAGAGGCGGGGCTTCGAGAGACTGAATCCTTGATCGAAGCGTTTCAGACTGTGAGAAAAGAGCTGATGCTGAAGTGGAGATTATGAGAAAATTAAAGTGTTTTTTGACCTTGTATGCATGCAAACATTGTAAGAGACGCCAAAACAAAAGGAGAATTTAAATAAGGGCTCTTTAATACACTTTAACTTTGACCATTAACCACCACTACCTCCATCAAACTATCAGCATAACTCAGCAGTGACTCAGAAAATCTTAAGCAAACTGAATTAAAATAGGTGCTTATCCAGAAACATGAGCTCTGAACAGAATCTGCTGAGGAATGTTCAGACGTTAAAACCTCGAGATCACAGAGATTAGAGTTGTGACACCGCAAACCTTACATTACCTTCGAAGTACTGCGGGCCTGGAGCTGTTGGAGAGCAGGGCGACGGGCCGCCTCGGTCAGGACTCACCTGAGGACACACACCATCACACCACCCATAACACTGCATCTTCTGAATGCACAGAATACAACTAGTTTTTCCCAAAATGTGCAGCATACAACCAGAGCACTATATCCCACAATGCAATGTGCTCAACTTGACCTTTTCCAGTTTGATGAATGCACATAAGACATAAGTACTTTTTAACTGTGAATGAACAGTTTTAGATATAAGACATTATTCCAGTTATTTCCAGTATTTTATTTTTTACTAAAACTTTGCATATTTTGAAATAATAATTATCATTTACTTTTAAAGATCTAAAATTATTTTAGCATTTTTTTCAATTAATCATTTGTATCTACTAAAATGTATTTTCTAAAATTATTTGTACATATTTAAATATTAATTTATTATTATTTACTTTAAAAATACGCAGAAAAATAATTTTAAATCATTTACATCAAATATTTTCTACAATTTTGGCATTTTGTCAATTAATAATTATTTATTTATTTATTTATTTCTTTTCTAAAATTATGTTTGCATATTTTTCCCAAAAATAATTTATTTGTATTTATAAATAAATAATATATATATATTCGCATTTTTCCAATAATTATTTAACATTTATTTACTTAAATGTTTTGGTGCTTATTTCAATAAATCACTTTTTTCTGAGATGATAAACAGACACCACCTGCTGAATTAAACACAATATAATAAGGTCTTGTGACACTACGTACCATAAATTCTCTTTGAAACGTTTATCATTGCATAATGCATCCTTTTACACGCATTTGTTCTCAAGTAATGGGAATATGCTGCACTAACAGTATGCACAGCACACACAGAGAGCTGTCTGAGACCTGTGCGTGGGGGTTGGCGATGCCACTCTTGCGTCTCAGCGTGTCTCCCTGGCAGGCCGTGAGCAGAGAGCTGGGCAGAATAGAGCGGAAGTCATTGAAGGATCTCCTCCGTACGCCCTCGGCCTCCACACACACACGGTGAGCCGGCGGAGGCGTTCCTCGAGGGAAGAGCTGCGACAGGAGAGGCTCGTCACCGTTCCCGTACCGTCCGAAGGCTCGAGTGACGCCCAGGAGACAGGGGGCCGCATACCTGCACAGGTACACTGCAGAAACACGACGAGCGGATCCAAATGCGTGTTTTTTTGAACAGCCACAAGACATCTAAATACTAGGGCTGTCAAACGATTAATCGCGATTAATCGCATCCAAAAAAAAAGTTTGTGTTTACATAATATACGTGTGTGTACTGTGCATAATTATTTTTAATACATAAATACCCACACATGCATGTGTATTTAAGAAATATTTGCATGTATAGACTGAATGTAGCCTATATATAATGTATATTTTATATACATATAAACATTTTATATATAAATAACATATTTTTCTTAAATATATACATGTGTGCATTTACATACAAAATAATTATACACAGTACACACACATATATTATGTAAACACAAACTTTTATTTTGGATGCGATTAATCGTGATTAATTGTTTGACAGCCCTAAAATACAAATCCTAAATATATACAATTAAAGCTGCAGTGTGTAGTTTTTCCTCTTTGTCGCCATCTCTGTTCGAAATCTGCAATTGCAGTTATTCGCGGAATTAATAACTTTACGGGAGTTGTGGCTCGGGAGTGTTTGAGGAGAGTGTGTGTCTGTCAGTCGCCGCCGGTGTGGATACTGGCATTCAGAATCACAGATTATACTTTTTGGAAGTATGACCAACATAATAATTTTCACCGGAAAATGTCATCTGAACAAGTAACATCCACTTTTGTTCTGATCAACTAAAGGGAAAAAGGCATTGCAGTAAATCGCGCTGATTAAATCTAACGATCGCTCATCATATCACGTCAAACCGTGCAAATTATACTTTGTTCTCAAATTGTTAATGTTAACAACATCAGTATTGCATGACTACATTTAAAGCCCTTCCGATATTTATCCTTGTTTTCGCATGGGCCGTTACAGTCTCTTTTCCAAACTCTCAGTCCGAAGTCTTCTGCATTTTACAGCGGGCGAGTCTGCTGTCACTGGTGATCGTCGTTTGAACCTTTCTGGATCCGCCATCAAATTAATAAGTTTAATTATATCAAGTGCTGTGAGAAAAGGCTATAAATCTCCACCTCCAACATCCTCACACGCAATATAGCGCATACTAGCCGAGACTCTTCTTTATGATGTGTGTGCGCAGATGTGTGTGTGCGCAGATGTGTGTGTGCGCAGATGTGTGTGCGCGCAGATGTGTGTGTGTGCGCAGATGTGTGTGTGTGCGCAGATGTGTGTGTGTGCGCAGATGTGTGTGTGTGTGCGCAGATGTGTGCGTGTGTGCGCAGATGTGTGTGTGCGCAGATGTGTGTGTGCGTGCGCAGATGTGTGTGTGCGTGCGCAGATGTGTGTGTGTGTGTGTGCGCAGATGTGTGTGTGTGTGCGCAGATGTGTGTGTGTGTGTGTGTGCGCAGATGTGTGTGTGTGTGTGCGCAGATGTGTGTGTGTGTGTGTGCGCAGATGTGTGTGTGTGTGTGTGCGCAGATGTGTGTGTGTGTGTGCGCAGATGTGTGTGTGTGTGTGCGCAGATGTGTGTGTGTGCGCAGATGTGTGTGTGTGCGCAGATGTGTGTGTGCGCAGATGTGTGTGTGCGCGCAGATGTGTGCGTGTGCGCAGATGTGTGTGTGCGCAAATGTGTGTGTGCGCAGATGTGTGTGTGCGCAGATGTGTGTGCGCAGATGTGTGTGTGTGTGTGCGCAGATGTGTGTGTGCGCAGATGTGTGTGTGCGCAGATGTGTGTGTGCGTGCGCAGATGTGTGTGTGCGTGCGCAGATGTGTGTGTGTGTGTGTGCGCAGATGTGTGTGTGTGCGCAGATGTGTGTGTGTGTGTGTGTGCGCAGATGTGTGTGTGTGTGCGCAGATGTGTGTGTGTGTGTGTGCGCAGATGTGTGTGTGTATGTGCGCAGATGTGTGTGTGTGTGCGCAGATGTGTGTGTGTGCGCAGATGTGTGTGTGCGCAGATGTGTGTGTGCGCGCAGATGTGTGCGTGCGCGCAGATGTGTGCGTGTGCGCAGATGTGTGTGTGCGCAGATGTGTGTGTGTGCAGATGTGTGTGTGCGCAGATGTGTGTGCGCAGATGTGTGTGTGCGCAGATGTGTGTGTGCAGATGTGTGTGTGTGTGTGCGCAGATGTGTGTGTGTGTGTGTGCGCAGATGTGTGTGTGCAGATGTGTGTGTGTGTGTGTGCGCAGATGTGTGTGTGTGTGTGTGCGCAGATGTGTGTGTGTGTGCGCAGATGTGTGTGTGTAGATGTGTGTGTGTGCGCAGATGTGTGTGTGTGCGCAGATGTGTGTGTGCGCAGATGTGTGTGTGCGCGCAGATGTGTGCGTGCGCGCAGATGTGTGTGTGCGCAGATGTGTGTGTGCGCAGATGTGTGTGTGTGCAGATGTGTGTGTGCGCAGATGTGTGTGCGCAGATGTGTGTGCGCAGATGTGTGTGTGCAGATGTGTGTGTGCAGATGTGATGTAATAACGCAAAGACATGCTCGAATCTCCCGTGGAAATCCACCAATACCACTGGAATTAAAAACATTAGTACAAGCTTACCGTTTTGAATCGAGCTACGGCAAGCAGAGAGTTTTGAACACTGGCTGGTTATGTACTTGCTCAAAAATTTATAACTAAATAAATTTAACCCAAAAAAGCTACGGACAGCAGCTTTAAAGGTGCAGTGTGTAAAAATTTTGAGTATTTATTAACAGAAATGCAATATGACATCCATAACTATGTGTTCAGTGGTGTATAAAGAACTTACTTAATAAACCGTAATGTTTTTATTACCTTAGAATGAGGCATTTATATCTACATAGGCGCGGGAATCCCCTTCTATGAAGGTCGCCATATTGTGACGTCATGTTTCTACAGTAGCCGAACGCGAACACACAGCGTTACAGAGCGCGTTTCGTCACTACATTGAAAGAGAAGCCGCAGGAAGCTAGAAGAAGCTAGTCATAAACACCGTGAGTAGTGACTTTTCCCTTGTCAGTGGTGTAAATATGTAGTTGGATTGTTTCATGTAACTTAATTCTTCTCCCTCGCTGTGTTATGGCTTTGCTATGTGGGGATAAATGTGCTGGTTAAGTTCGTGAGACAGCTGATTAGTAGGCTACTCTTGTCATTGACCGTAAAACAGTTACAGGAATCACCAACCCGTCGATCTTGGAAGCATTTTAAGTCGATCGCTTAGAGTTTCCAAAATCAGAGAAAAAAAGCCTATTGTGTGTAGTAAGTGTGTCTAGGGGATGCGGAGGCGCGCGCGATGTCACAATCACGTCATTTTTGCACCTTTGGGCTCATGCGGACGCGTCGAGTTTAAACAAGGCTCAGCCACAGTAACAGCTCATATTAGCCAGCTAAACTTTTACTACCCTGTTAGAAAAAATATATAGTTGCATAGTTTCATGTGGTTCTTCTCCCTCGCTGTATTATGGGTTTGCTTTGTGGGGAGAATCTGCTGGTTACGTTCGTGAGACAATCAGCTGATTACTATTATTATATTATGTAAGGTGCATTGTGTAATATTTCTGAGGATCTATTGACAGAGATGCAATATAAAATCCATAACTATGTTTTCAGTGGTGTATAAAGACCTTACTTAATGAACCGTTATGTTTTTATTACCTTAGAATGAGACATTTATATCTACATAGGCGCGGGAATCCCCTTCTATGAAGGTCTGAAGGTATGTTTCTACCGTAGCCGAAAGGGAACAAACAGCGCTAAAGAAACCTCATTGCTTGACTTACTACTCTCTGCTGCTGACTCAGACGACGACATATTTTGTCTTACGTCGGCCACCGTAGCTTCTCATTCGAGTTTGAAAACCGAGGGATAGGCCGCGAGTGACTTGCTGTTTGCAATTTGCATGATTCACCACTAGATGTCGCTAAAAATCCCACACTGCACCTTTAAGATAATACACACAAATATAATATACACATTTAAGAAAAATGTGGAAAAAAGCGATCTGTAAGGACAGGTTGTTCCATCACCTTTGTCTTGGTTCTCGGGCGTCTGGCAGATCTCCAGTAAAGACTGCATTACTTCCATTACCGCTTCCAGAATCTGGACGGAAAGACATTAGGGGCGGTTGATTATGATTTCACTTTTTTAACTTTAGTTCGTGTGTAATGTTGCTGTTTGTGCAAATAAACAACATCTGCAAAGTTACTCAAACAATACTCAAAGTTCAAAGGGAGATATTTTCTTTTAAAGAAATTGCTTTTTAAGGACTACAACAAACGGCCGGTAGGAACTACAACGAGCTTCTTCACGGGTTAGTGACATCACAAACCCTAAAACTTAAAGGCACACTGTGGAATTTTTGGCCACTAGGGTGCGCTCGACCTGTAATTTTCACGTCTAGTGCCCCTAGTGGCCACAAGCGCCGCAGCATTGTCGCAAAAATCAACAAACAGTCAACCGGTCAACCTCCCGTGTCTTTATGTGTGTGCAGACGGCATTTGATTTGTATGTTGGAGAAAGTTAATCGATTCACTACTGACCAAAATAATAATATAAATATAAGATTAATAATATAAATCCTATAAAGAAAACAAATTGAATAAAAGTAGCATACGCAGAAAACAATGTCTGATCAGGTAAGTCGCATTGACAAGGGTTGCCCAATCCTGCTCCTGCCGATCGTCTGTCCTGCACAGTTCATCTCCAACCCTAATCAAACACACCTGAAGCAAACAATTAACGTCTTCAGGATCTCTTTGCAATGGGTTGGAGATGAAATCAAGTAGTCGGGAAATCGTGTAACAAAACTGATATAACTCACTACATATTTCCGTTATTTGTAGTCTTCAGTTTGTTTTTCCTTTTACACAAATACAAACATATATGAGCTGAAAGAAAAAAAACATTTACATTTGTATACGGCAGTATGTTGTGACTTATATCAGTTTTATTACACGAATTCGCAGTAAATATTACATTATATATACACTTTTATGCCGATGTTTATTTTAAACTCTCCCTTTTTCTTTTTTTGCGCTCCTCTGACAAAATCTTTGCTTTCTTCAGAGTAGCTGTTGATTCAGTCATGACGACAACATACAGACGCCGGCAATCAAACGCGAGTTGAGCTCTCACGGCTGGCACTCACGTTAGAATTTGAGGAAGTTGTGGGTGGTGGGGGAAGTGACGTATGCTGTAAAGCGGTCGAATTTTGTAGTTCTTTTTGTGCTCAGGTTCCTACCCGAAACCCGAAGTTACATAGTGCTAGTAAAAGCGATACAGACACCTTCAGGCTACGGCAGACGTGTCATTCAACCTATTGTAAGTCGATGTACCATCTCAATGGGTTTTGGTAATATATTATAAAGGTTGAAAAGTTCCACAGTGTGCCTTTAAATAAACCCCGCTCACGGGACACACGATTTATAGATTATCAAGACAGAATATGCTAATCAATGACTAGAAGATAGTTAACTCCAAAACAGCTACATAAATTCATCAACTAACATTCAAAAATATCCTGTTGCTTTCTACATGTTGTCACTTCTTCTTGAGTCTCTTCATCTTTGGTTTGAACATAAAAGGCTAAAAGTTTTTTAAATGTTCAGTGCGTGTGTGTCAGGGCTGTCTGTCTGTCTGTCTGTCTGTCTGTCTGTCTGTCTGTCTGTCTGTCTCTCACTCAGTCACTGAGTCAGTCACTCAGTCACTCACTAACACACTCACTCACTCACACTCTCACTCACTCACTCACTCACTCACTCACTCACTCACTCACTCACTCACTCACTCACTCACTCACTCACTCACTCACTCACTCACTCACTCACTCACTCACTCACTCACTCACTCACTCACTCACTCACTCACTCACTCACTCACTCACTCACTCACTCACTCACTCACTCACTCACTCACTCACTCACTCACTCACTCACTCACTCACTCACTCACTCACTCACTCACTCACTCACTCACTCACTCACATCTTGTGAAAAGGGCATTTTAGGACCACTTTAAATGAGTGCAAGGGGAAAATGAGATGTAAATGTGAGGACGCGCTGAAGATCAGACCTGTGTGCGAGACTCTGGGTCTCTCTGAGCCACGTCCGACAGCAGCGTCACCAGACAGAAGCTAAAGGTCTCCGCCATCGGGAGAGTCTCTGTTTGCACATACAAACACAAGCTTGATTTTTAAACGTCTATTCATGGGAAAGGTATTTTATTACGAATCTGTAAGAATTACAATGCTCTGATGGCAAACTGAACTTACAATACAAGAGCACAGAATACATACACTACTAAAAGTTTGGGGTTGGTGAGATTTTTAATGTTTCTGAAAGATACAGCAATTCAAAAATACAGCAAAAACCGTGAAATATTATTACGGTTTAAATCAGCTGTTTTCTATGTGAATATATAGTAAAGTGTAATTTATTCCTGTGATCAAAGCTGAATTTTCAGCATCATTACTCCAGTCTTCAGTGTCACATGATCCTTCAGAAATCACTCTAATATGATGATTTGACGCTCAAGAAACATTTATTATTATTATCAATGTTGAAAACCGTGATACATTTTATTTTTCACGATTCTTTGATGAATAGAAAGCTCAAAAGAACAGCATTTATTTGAAATAGAATCCTTTGTAATATTATAAATGTCTTTCCTGTCACTTTCTGATCAATTTAATGCATCCTTGGTGAATAAAACTATTAACTTCTTTCAAATTTTAAACATAGTGTGCATACTTACATATACAGTAACATACAGTACTTGATAAAGATGCATGAGAGACGAATAAGCAAACTGGTACCTTTACACTTCCTCCCAGCATTCTCCTCCACCCATTGCACTCTGGGTAACCCCTTGAGCAGACTCAACAGGTAACTTACCACGGTATCTTTGTGCTGAGAAAGACAAATATCACATACAAACCAAGTGTTGGAAAGATGCAAACTACAGGTTAAAACTCGAAAAATTAGAATATGGTGCAAAAGTTCATTTATTTCAGTAATTCAACTTAAAAGGTGAAACTAATATATTATATAGACTCATTACATGTAAAGTGAGATATTTCAAGCCTTTATTTGTTATAATTGTGATGATTATGGCAGCTTATGAAAACCCCAAATTCAAAATTAGAATATTGTGAAAAGGTTTCATATTTGTAACCCATAATCATCAAAACTATAACAAATAAAGGCTTGAAATATCTCACTTTGCATGTAATGAGTCTATATAATATATTAGTTTCACCTTTTAAGTTGAATTACTGAAATAAATGAACTTTTGCACCATATTCTAATTTTGTACATCTGAATGTACTTAAAATCAAATTCAAAATCTATTTACAGTATATGCTTCAAAAAAGAAAACCAACTGCATATAGTATGTTTATGGAGAAAAAATTATGCAATAAATTTACATTAGAAGCAGGATTGCGAGAGATGAAGAAAAGAGTACAAGCTGAACCGAATGTGTGTGTGTGTGTTTAAGTGGCTTAACCAGCTCTAATCCAGCTGTGATCACATGATCTGGTTTAGCAGTGAGTTTCTCACATAAACCAGCTTTAACACACACACACTTATTTATTTGAGGACGTTCCCAAAAGGGAGTTGTGTCATATTTAGCAAAATATAGTCAAACCAAAAATTATTCAGACAACAGATATCATTTTTATATTTTTTTTACTAGTGTGTGCAGGACACTACAGTTCAGTTATGTAAGTGAGGAGAGCAAAATAAAGTAAACTGTGACATATTATACCCAAATATTCTTCATACAGTGACTACCAGTAAAATGTATAAAATTTAGACACTTTGACCTGAGCATGTTTTGCTGAAGTGTGTTTTCTGTAATTGCTAATGCTCTTTTTACACAAACACTGAACAACATGAAGCATTGCTTGGTCACTGGTTGAGCTAAACTGGTATTATCTAATTGTGTAGTTAAATTTAACAGCTGACGGATATTCAACATAATTCATGTGTGAGAGTCTAACAGAAGGACGGACAAAACCAGTGAAATATCAACTGAGTTCTTGTCATATATTATTACCATTTTCTAAACCATAGCGAATAAACTGTGATAATGTGAGAAATGTTGAAGGTGTCTGAATAAATCTTGGGGTTTGACTGTGAAAAATAAGCTCATTCACCTGTAAATCTGACTCGACTAGGAACACAGCGAGTGCGACGACCGCATCCCTGCGCCGAACATCCAGACTGAAGACGCCTCGACTGTCACACGGACACATGCATAATAACTTCTGCACCTGATGGAGAAACACACGACAAACACACACTCTTATCAGTTACGATGAGCTGTCACAACATAAAAAGCTCAACTTCCCTTTGAGAAAGACATGAGCAGATATATCTGCAGAACAAGAACAACATGTTAAAGGGATAGTTCACTTTGAAATTAATTTTTGGTATGTTTTAGCTTACCTAAAGCTAAAAGCTGGATTAGAACTGGGAACACTTCCCTTAAATCCAGATGTACTCGTTACATCATAAGAAGAATGGCATCTACGCTAACTTTAGTGTCTTTGTTTATCCCGAGGTTTTCCCGCAGCCTGCCGGATCCAGGCCGTGTCCAGATCTGACGAAGGAGCTTCGCCTGGACCCGATGACAATGCAGTGCTGAAGTGTCAACTATCCTCTCCCTATGGAGGATCCCTTTCCCACTCTACAGATAAAGCGTTGTTGAAAATCCGGTTCGCGTACCCCGAAGTGATAAAATAAAATTCGGTATCAAATTTATAGGCAAGACAAGTAGTTTGTTTAGGCATGGTTTGTAGGGAAATTACAAACCTGCGCACATATATTCAAACGAATATAGCTATAGAATCAATTTTTAATGCGCATGTGAACGCCATCCGGTCACAGGTTCGCGTTTAAAGTCTGTTTAGAGAGAACGCCGTCGTCTTAGTGGCCCCTAATGTAATAACAAATGATCATTTTGCTGGAAGTGAATCAATCAAAACCAACTTTAGCTGGAAATAACATTATTCAAAAATCGCTATAAAGCCAAAACAATCTCTGTTACCGTAAATTGTATGTTTATCTCTGTAAAGCTGCTTTGAAACAATCTCCATTGTTAAAAGCGCTATATAAATGAAGATGACTTGACCTCAAGGGCATCCAAGATGTAGGTGTCTTTGTTTCCGCAGTAGTTTCAATTTTGATATTTTTAGGTCAAACCGTTCTTGTCTGTCAGTCATATAATGCAGGTCTATGGTCACCACCTCAAAGAGCATGCACAGAGAAGTCCAAATTAAACATGATTTAATGACTCGTAAATGTAAGTACACATTGATGGCCTAAGACACGAAACGAGCGGTTTGTGTGAGAAAACGAACAGTATTTATATCGTTTTTACCTCTTGTAACCACAGCCACGTCCAAGTGATCTGATGGCGCGGGCGCTTCGGTCTGGAAGTGATCTCTCGCGCGTGTACGTCACTCATTGTTTACACAGAGATTTCGGAAGTGTTACCTTTCACTGTGAAGATCTAAACATATTTAGATATGCAGGAAATCGCAATGGAAGACGATTTCGATATATCAACAGACAACGTTGAATTTTTTTCGCAACCGCGCGAGAGATCACTTTCGGCGCTTGCACAGACCGAAGCGCCGGCGCCCTCAGATCACTTGGACGTGGCTGTGGTTACAAGAGGTAAAAACGATATAAATACTGTTCGTTTTCTCACACAAACCGCTCGTTTCGTGTCTTAGGCCATCAATGTGTACTTACATTTACGTGTCATTAAATCATGTTTAATTTGGACTTCTCTGTGCTGCTCTTTGAGGTGGTGACCATAGACCTGCATTATATGACTGACTGACAAGAACGGTTTGACCTAAAAATATCAAAATTGAAACTACTGCGGAAACAAAGACACCTACATCTTGGATGCCCTTGAGGTAAGCTAAAACATACCAAAAATTAATTTCAAAGTGAACTATCCCTTTAAAGGGGACATATCATGAAAATCCGACTTTTTTTTCCGCGTGTAAGTGCTATAATCAGGTCCCCTGTGCGTCTAACAACCCAGAAAACGTGAAAAGTGAAGTCCAGGAACGTTGTTTTGGTGAGCCTTTCTCTGTAAGCATGTCAAAAAATAAGCCGATCAGATTTCGCTCTCCTTCTGACGTATGAAGAGGATCTTATTATAATATTACCAGTCCTTAATCTGCACGTTTACACACATCAGCCGACATTTGGTTTCGCAACTAACAACAGTGTAACCAGTTCTAACCAAGCGTGCCGCACAAGCCCTGAAAAGTGAAACCAAAGTGTTGCGATCGCCCCCCGGTGGCCGGTCCTAGTATAGCTCATAAGCCCCGCCTCCCCGTGTTATTCAACTAAACAAATAAATTACACTTCAAATATCGTTTTTCCAAATAAGGTTTCTGTCATTTACTGTAGTTTTTATCACGCTGATGTAATTTCAAGTGTTTGTTTTTAGTTAGTTATTTGATGCGGTGGTGTGACGTCATGATTGACAGCTGTGATTGACAGGCGAAGTAGTCACTGAAGCATCAACATACTTTTTTTCGGTATCTTCGGAGGACTGAGGAGATTGGAGCTTTAAATTTAATATCTAAATTTCTATAATTAATTCTAAAAAAGAGCAGCACAGAGAAGTCCAAATTACACATGATTTAATGACTCGTAAATGTAAGTACACATTGATGGCCTAAGACACGAAACGAGCGGTTTGTGTGAGAAAACGAACAGTATTTATATCGTTTTTACCTCTTGTAAACACAGCCACGTCCAAGTGATCTGATGGCGCGGGCGCCTCTGTCTGCGCAAGCGCCGGAAGTGATCTCTCGCGCGTGTACGTCACTCATTGTTTACACAGAGATTTCGGAAGTGTTACCTTTCACTGTGAAGATCTAAACATATTTAGATATGCAGGAAATCGATTTTGATATATCAACAGACAACGTGTGCTTGCGATTGGTTCAGCCAGAGTGGGGGCGGGGCCTTGATTTCACGGCTTTACTTCCGGCTCACGACTGCGCATGTCTGGTCCCGAGATCGCTTCTGCGCAGACTCAAGTTCCAATATGTCAGCGCCGTATCGGGACACTGGCGGCTTCACTTCTGACCAATGGAAGAGAGAGCGAAGGGGCGTCGTCTAGGGCTGGGCGATATGGCCAAAAAAATGTATCACGATATTTTTTTATATATCAGTCGATATCGATAATTATCACGATAAATGTCAAATCTTTATTTCTTTCAAGTTTAAAGGCAGATTTTTGCTCCTAAGTGAAAGTTGTATAAACCAGAGCGTTGTGGTTAAAAAATCTGAGGTAGAACATTCAAACATTTGTCATTTTTCCTTAACAAAATAAATATCTGAAAAGAAAAATATTTCTTCAGCACAGTTTGCAGTGCATGGTGCAATTTTCAAATTACATGTTTTGTCTCGAAATGCATATTTGACATCGAGTTGACAGTAAATCTGCATCCTAACTCAAGCTAATACTACTATGTTAAATTTATGTTCATTAACAAAAACAGTAACATCTGTTTTTTTTTGTTTTTTTTTTAATTTAAAAACCACATTTTTATTTGGTAAAATGTAATATTCTGACTGTTTGAGTTTTATTAAAATTAACCATTGGTCATCCAGTATTATGCATTTAGATCATGATAACCTATTAACCACAGATAAAGCCAGGTACAGCCTATAGCACCTCACTATCATGGCAAAATTTAACTTTATGGTTTCTATGGTATTTGTATGAAAAACAGTAGCCTAACAGTTAAATACATTATTAATTACTGTAATTATATTCCATTAGTCATTTAATACATTGTCTACACTAATAATATTATACAATTCAATATGTATTTCCCACATTTCATGGTGCAGTTAATATTACTAGTAGCCTGACTTCGTCATACTCATATTCTAGTCAGATGTGAGTCTGATACTGCTTCATAGGGCTTTGATTATGAGGCGTGTCTTAACCGAACCAAAAAAAAAACAAAAAAAACTCTGCACTCAATTGGATAGACCTACAACCAATGAGAGCAACGCAGTAAGTCAACTACTTTGCATAGCACAGTTGTCAACTACAGAACTCAAATGCACGCACGCTGGAAGAAGTAAAATAACAAGTGTTGCTTCTTTTACTTGGTCCTCTATGAGTGCGACCAAAGGAGAAACCACAACGACCACAGGGTTTTCATTGCGTCCCATCTTCTTAGTTACCATCGGAGCCAGCTGATAAACTACACTTTTGCCGAATCGCGTAGGAAGGACGGCAAACACATCTTTCCGATCGACAAATGCCTTGATTGCAGTTCTCTGTTCGTCTTTTAAAATGAATGCGCTGTCGATTTCTTTTACAACAGACGCGATAGCGGAATCTCTACATCTCAGTTCTCCAGCGGCGGCCATCTCTGAGGGAAACCAGTTTAACCCAAGCGCTCTTTGATAACGTGAGGATTACGTCCCTGCAGATCATCTGTCCATCATCGTATAAAGCCCGCCCTGGCAATTTGATTGGCCCGACGATTTCTGAACCGATCATAATTACTCCTCAATGGATCGAGTCCAGACCGAACTTCCCGATCAAAAAATGTTGTGGGCGGGGTTCGGGCTGGCATCCAGGCTATATTACTCGGCTAACGTTACAGTAAATCCATGGTAGGCTAAATGGATTCAGTTTCAATTCAGATTCTTACTGTTTCGCTGCGCACAGTGTTTCTCCTGTTTGTCAGCGGTGTTTCATCTGCCTTTGAACTGATTTAAACTGGACATTTGTGTTCTTCGCTGAACTTAAGCGCTTCTCACTGGATCTTGTGACCGAGGCCGATCAGAGTAAACGCGTCTGCTCTAGTGAGCTCGCGCTGCCGTCTGGACTTTGAGCCGAGCGGATAAACAGTCCGTGAGGCGTGCGCGGTTCAATTGAGTTTCGTTCCGCTTTTGGCGCATACACATTATCGAACATTTATCGACCTCTTGATATCGTTTTATCGAGAAAAAATATATCGCGATAATTATCGTTATCGTTTTATCGCCCAGCCCTAGCGTCGTCCATCTTTTTTTACAGTCTATGGTTCCAACGCAATGGCAAAAGTTCGAGCAAAGCATGAAACTGTTCTGTGGTTGAGCAGAGACGCCACTGAACACTATTGACCAGAACATGTGACCGACCGCTGTCTTATGAACACCTCAGGAACATGATGATGAGATGATCAATGTAACTCCACAACAACTACAATGGTCCTGTCCCAAATGGTGCACTTCATGCGGACTTTCGGTCTCGTGGACTTAAATTGCGCGTGCTCGTCGAGTCTACGAGTCCGTAGGCCGTCCCATGTAGCATGTTACCGCTCTGAAGTGTGCTCAGCAGCGCCCCCTGTGTACACTTGAAGCGGTCTTCCGCGAAGCTCCCATATATGCAGGCTCCACGCACTTTAACTACCCAGGAATCCTTGCGGAAGGCCAATCAGACAACGGATGGGAGGAGATTTCGCTCACGGACAATTGTTAACATGGCTGAGAAGAAAATATTTAAGTGTAATTATCATTACGGTTTTTATGACGAGTTTATACAAACATTATGATCATCGACCAGCGGTTGATGTCTCAAACATAGGCTAATAATAGCGAGCTGAATAATACGATCGCATTATGATTCATTAAATAAATACAACAGAATGTCAGGGCTTTACTGAGTCATATGTAAACACAACAACAATAGGCAGCATATTTCCCCGAACCTGCAGCTCCGGTCCATAACAACAATCAGACCGTCTTCCTGTTTCCGGCGTGACGATCGAGTCTGTCCCAAAAATACCTCTCAATGCGCCCTCGCGGACTCGCGCTAAGGGCCCTATAGGTCTGCACTACATGACGTCACCGAAGTGTGGACTCTGAGGAAGTCCACAAGTCCGGAGTGTGCCATTTGGGACAGGGCCATAAATGTCTCCACTAACATTCAAAAACATGTAAAAGTGAAGCTCTCCCTGAGTCGCTGCTGGTTATTTCTGAGATTTTGGATGAGTGAGATTCGCATGTTTTGTTATTGCCGGAGCTCGTGTAATGGCTCCGCCCTCTTCTGAACGGGGGCGGAGCTGCAGCTCATTTGCATTTAAAGGGACACACACCAAAACGGCACGTTTTTGCTCACACCCAAAAAGGGGCAAATTTGAAAAGCTGTAATAAGTGATCTGGGGGGATTTTGAGCTTTTCCATTACCCTTCATATTGCACAAATTGAAATTGCGAATTGAAAATACGCCCAATTGAAACACGTCAATTTCGCAAAAACTCCCATTTATCGCAAAAAAGTTTACACGTTTGCATGAGGCGGTTTTAAAAGCAATTTGAAAAATAAATATTCCGCAAAACTGCAATGGAAACAGTTTTTGCGCATTTACAGTCACCTGACTTAGAAGGCAAGGTGTGTTTACAGAAGACGAGACAGTGTTCTTTATTAAATTTATAAAAGAAAAAAAAGAATTACAGGAATACTAGATTCTAAACCTCAAAGAAATGCCACAATCAAGACCAAATGAGGGAGAAACACAGAAACTCCTCATATGAGCCGCTCACAGTATAAGAGTCTTTCCTTGCCATTAATGTTTGGATAACACACACATCTCCTTCCATTAAAGCTGCCGTCGGCAACATTTTTTTTATCATATTCAGTGAAATCGACACTATAATCTGACAGAACAACATAAATAAAGTGGTTTTAGAAAAAAACCCGAGCTTCTAACTCCACCTGGAGCGTGTTATTTGTTTTGCAAAAATCCACAGCTCCCGGATCATCGGGTCCAATCAGCGCAGGGGGGGTGTGAGATCTGACTGCCAATCACAGATCGGGCACACGCCACCCCTCGCGCACGCTACAATCACATGCACACGCCTAAAGTTCGCGGAAGTTCGCGCAGTAACGAAGAGTGATGGCGGAAAATCAAGTAAGCTCATTTAGAGTATAAATGACGTTAGCAATTGCAATCTATCGGTAGATTAGCCAGGACAGCATACCTCCAAATACTCCATGGTGTTGATGGATGCTGATGAGACGGGCGCGTTCACTGATAACCTGGTGCACACACACTGATGAGCATGAACTCGGTCACGGTGGGAGGGTATCCGTTGATAGTGGGGGAGGGGCATGAGAGTTGTAAACATTCAAAATTTTCCTAAATCCACTCAATCTGCCAGACTTGCCGACTGGAGCTTTAATAATAATGGCCAGTGCGGTGGCTGAGATATATATATACCCACCAACATCCATCGTCATGATTTTTGGAATGACTTATTGGAAAAAATTACGCTTTAGTCGCATAACATCAGGTAATGGAAACGCCGTCATTTCACAATAGTTTTTTGTCGACATTTAGAAGAAGAAAAATCACAACAGTTTTGCGCAAATCTGTAATGAAACACGCCTACATTCTGAGGACATCAGACATTTATATTACATCTTGTGAAAAGGGGCATAATGTCTCCTCCTTTAAGAGAATCACACATGGTTTGAGAGCATGCATGAGTGGGGTAATCGACTGTAATACCAGGTGATCGCCTGCAGTCTGTGTGGAAATACATGATCATGTATGAAAGATGAATCTGGCATTTCACAAGCTGCTGCATTAAACACTATGATCGCATCAGAGACACAAGCATTGACGCAGCTGGCACTATCTGGCACCACTTAGTGCCTGGCATCAGCTTAAAAGCCTCTAGACACGTGACAGCTCTGAACATGTTGCTTTTGTTTTGCAGTTTCGTATATCAAGTATATTTTATCAAATGTAAACAAGGAAAATAGTCAGTAGGTTTAGGACAGAGGTGATGCATTTATTCAGCTCAAGCTCAACTAACACAAAATATCATGCTTTTTTCCTCTATATTTCATGTTTTAAGATGTTTTGGGGCAAACAAGTATTCATTATTTCAATGAAGTCATTGCTTCTGCCTTACATTATTGTTTAAATTGATACATTTTTAGCGAACTGTGATTTAGTACATGTACATTTCTGAAATACAGCTACCTCTGATAACACATCACTCTAAATTGTAATATGGACATTTTCTGTAAAGCTGCGTTGAAACGATGTGTATTGTGAAAAGCGCTATACAAATAAATGTGAATTGAATATGCAATTCTTTAAAGTATAGGAAGTCGTCATTTTATATGTATTGTGGTACTCATGCAATGACATATAATATTTCAGATCACCATAACAAGAATCAAAACAGGTTAAACGCAGACTGGTGGCGTGCACATAATGAAAGTGCAAGGTTGCACTACTGCGCAACAAACTTGCCACGCGCTGCAGCCTGTGACACCTGTCGCGTGCATCACGATAATGCAGCACAATATAATAACGATGCGCCGCAGCAGATAATAACAGTGTGTGTGTGTGTGTGTGTGTGTGTGTGTGTGTGTGTGTGTGTGTGTGTGTTGTACCTTATCGACGGGCGCTGGTCTGTGGGCTGCCAGGGAGCGCGCGAGCGACAGAACCGTGTTGAAATAAAACTCGCGCGTGCCACCGCCGCGCGTGGCCATGATTCACGAGAAAAGTTCAAAACACACAAGATGATTTTCTCAGCTGTCCGTGGTGGAGAAGAAAAACACGACCGCAATACGGAAAGTGTGAAGGCACAAATAACAGCCAATGAAGAAGAGAGAGAGAGAGAGCGAGCGAGGCGTGTCTGCATTAAAGCATCATCAGTGTGAAGTTTATCTTATTGGCTCATGTCATGATACACAACTGATGAATATTTACACACAAGTGATGGAGTTTTTTTTGTTTTTGTTTTTAACGTGTTTTCTAAAACAAATACTATAACGGAGCATTGGCTAAACTATATATTTTTAAGTTTCTTGCTATTTTTGTAGTAGCATTTTTTTTTGGTAATATTTCTGTATAATAAATAAATAATGTTGATGTAAGAAATAATAATAATTAATAATAATAATACATTTAAATACATCAATCGACGATATTAATAATTGATAATAACATTTATTATTAGTAGTAGTAGTAGTCGTAGAATTGATGTATTGTTATTTATATTAAAAAGTTCATATTTATAAGAATAATAATTTATTATTGTTGCTGTTGTTATTATTCACTAACAATATTTATAATGAATAATAAGTAGTAGTAGTAGAATATATTGTTATTGTTTTCATTAGTATTATTAATAATAATAATAATCGACCATATTGATCATTATTATTAATTATTGTTAATGGAAGTATAATTAATACATTATTTTTATATTAGTAAATAATATTTATAATAATAACATTCATTTATTATTAATGGTGTTGTTGTTGTTGTTATTATTCACTAACTATATTTATAATTAATAATAATAATAATTAGTAGTAGTAGTAGTAGTAGAATATATTGTATTTTTATTATTATTTGTAGTAATAATAATAATACATTTGTTTAATAGTATTATTAATATTATCAAACATAATTATTATTATTAAGTAGAAGTAGTAGGAGCAGTAAAATTAATATATTATTATTTATATTAATAATTAATATTTATAATGATAGTTCATTATTATTTGTATCATTATTATTATTCATTAACAATATTTATAATTATTAATAATTATCATTTGTAGTAGTAGTAGCAGCGGCAGTTGTAGTAGTAGTAGAATAGTATGATTGTTTATTTTTATTATTATTATTTATAAAAAGAAGAAAAATATTTAAAAGTGTATTTTGTGGCTCTAGCTATCTCTGTTTTCAAATCCTAGCTATTGGTTTCGAGCATAGACAGTATAAGAAAGGTTTCGAGACCTAAACGACGCTGTCATAAATAATAACAACTAAAAGTGAAAACAGGGGGAAACAAAAACGAGGAGGAGCCTATCTGACGTCACGATGACATCACCGGAAGTGTTTCGCCATTAGCGTCAGCTCAGCTGATAGCAGAACAAATCTCTCTATCCAGCGATCAAAGGTACAAATGTATGAATTTATCGATACAATGTTCAATATATCGTATTTTAATCTAACAGACAGAGAGGAAATGTAATTGAAGACGATGTAGGGTTTATTTAAAGGTTGTTTTAGGCAACATATAGTAGCTCAGATAGATAACAAACAGACGAGTTTCTACACCATATTCAGTTATGCAGTTAAATAACACATATTTATGAAATATTTTCACATTTTATATAGTGTATATCTATATGTTTACCGATTATGTTATGTCAGTTATAGTAGTTTGTTCATGTTTTTACCATAGTAGTAGTACTGTGAATGTCATCGGATAACAACACTTTACCGAACAGCCATTTGAATAAGTTTTAATATAAACTCAAAACTTCTATTATTTAAAGCATTTCCTCTCATTGCCTTACTTATTATTTCATCTTATAATAATTAATATTTTATATAGGCTATATATATATGCGGTAACACTTTACAGTAAGGTTGATTAGTTAACATTATTTTACTATCTTAGTTAACATGAACTAAGAATGAACAATACTTCGTCAGCATTTATTAATCTTAGTTCATTAATGTCAACATTTACTAATATGTTATTTAAATCAAAGGTTGCATTTGTTAACATTAGTTAATGCACTGTAAACTAACATGAACAATGAACAGCTGAAATTTTATAAACTAAAATTAACAAAGATGAATAAATACTGTAACAAATGTATTGCTCATTGTTAGTTAATGCATTAACTAATGAACCTTATTGTAAAGTTACCTTATTACATATACCTACCATATACTGTATATGTATGGTATGTTTATTTTTTCCTATGTTTTATGTCTCTTGATTTGTTTTATTTGTATGCTTCTATGCTTTATATAAAGTATGTATTTTATTTATTTTTCTGTACAGCACTTTGGTCCACTTCGGTTGTTTTAAAGTGCTTTATAAATAAAGTTTTATTGATATATATATATATATTTGTCACTGAAGCTCAGGATGTCTGCCTACCCCAAAACCCACAATCCTTTCGCTGATGATGATGATGAAGAGGCTCCGAGAAGAGGCTTTAACTTCGACGATGATCCGGAGGAGAGTTCGCTGAGTCCGGCAGAGAGACGCCAACAACGGCTTCAGCAGGAAGTGATGCGTACAGCGCAGTCGGCCGTGGACAGCAGCCAGCGCTCGCTCGGACTCATCTACCAATCGGAGAAAGTCGGATCCGAGACGGCAGAGGTGAGAGGAAACTCAGAGGCTGAACTTAAAGGGATAGTTCACCAAAACATTTTAATTATCCCATAATTTACTCACCCTCATCCTAGGTGTATATGACATTCTTCTGTCAGCCGAGCACAGAGTTATATTAAAAAAATATCCTGGCTCTTCCCAGATTTATAATGGGAGTGAATGGTAACTTAGATTTTGTATCCCAAAAAAGCGCATCCATCCATCATAAAAGTGATCCATACGACTCCAGGGGTTAATAAAGGCCTTCTGAAGCGAAGCCATGCGCATCGGTCACCAATTAAAAGTCTAAAACGAGATTTTTTAAAGAGAAATGTGGGAGGAACTTGAGTTTGTATTTGTTTGAACCGCGAGAGGCGTCGACTCTCACCAGAGCTTACGCTACTCCTATCCTAAGTCATGCGTCGGGTCAGAGGTCACTTGTCATGCGTCGGGTCAGAGGTCGCACGTCATGCGTCGGGTCAGAGGTCGCTCGTCATGCGTCGGGTCAGAGGTCACACGTCATGTGTCAGATCAGAGGTCACTCTTTAGGTCAGAGGTCACTCGTCATGTGTCAGGTCAGAGGTCACTCTTTAGGTCAGAGGTCACTCGTCATGTGTCAGATCAGAGGTCACTCTTTAGGTCAGAGGTCACTCGTCGTGTGTCAGGTCAGAGGTCAAACGTCATGCATCAGGTCAGAGGTCACTCGTCATGCGTCGGGTAAGAGGTCACACGTCATGTGTCAGATCAGAGGTCACTCTTTAGGTCAGAGGTCACTCGTCATGTGTCAGGTCAGAGGTCACTCCTCATGAGTCGGGTCAGAGGTCACTCTTTAGGTCAGAGGTCACTCGTCATGTGTCAGGTCAGAGGTCACTCCTCATGAGTCGGGTCAGAGGTCACTCTTTAGGTCAGAGGTCACTCGTCATGTGTCAGGTCAGAGGTCACTTTTATGATGGATAGATGAGCTTTTTTGGGCTTCAAAAAATTAGGTCCCATTCACTCCCATTATAAAGCCAGGATATTTTTTTATATGACTCTGATTGTGTTCGGCTAACTACGTTTCTTGCTTTGGCTATTTCATGATTTAAATCACTTGATTGTTTTCCACAGGAACTGATTCGTCAGGGTGAAGCTTTGAAAAGGACAGAGAGAATGATTGACAACATGGACCAGGACATGAGGACGAGCCAGAGGCATATAAACACCATTAAGAGTGTGTGGGGAGGAATGGTCAACTATTTCAAAGGCAAACCTGAACCTCCCAGACCGGCACAGAAGGACCAACCGGTGTCCTACGAGGCCAACAGCAGGTACAGTCCAACACCAACACCAACACTAGCAGCTTTACAAGTTCAAATATAACAAAAAGCGCTGAAAAGTGCTTTAATTGTTCTTGTTTTCAATGCATTTGATATAAAATGTGCATTGTTTTCCCTTTTCCTTCACTATCTGTTTCAACTCATGCATTTATTAAAGCTAAATTTGCCTACTAATTATGTAACTTCACACATTACAGCAAAAATCCTTTCAATTTAACATGAAATGAAAACAAGGCTGTGATGAATAGACGTAAAATAATATGTGAATAGACATAAAAATTAGATGTAGTCTGAGACTGTAGTGTACATCAACCTTCAAAGCCTTAAAATAAAAGGTCTTAGTCAGGAAAGATGCCATATCTGGAAATGCAGAGTCTGAATATTATTTAACAACAAAACGGTTTTGTCTGATGATATTAGCTTACAGAAAGCCCTTGCGGAGAGCAAACAGCAGGAAGACAAATATCAAGCCAGCCATCCCAACCTCAGGAAACTGGAGACATCTGGTAAACACACATCATTGTGCACTTACAAAGTTTACCCGTGTTACTTTGAGATCCAGTATTTGAACTTTGAATCTATAGAACCAATTGCTTTGCAAAATGATTGACAGTTTCGAAGCGCCACACGCTGGTCAAAACGGTGTAACTGCAGCGCAAACTCAACCCAAACATGCATTAAAACAGTTTACAAATCATTTGCAGATGTTCTATTAAATTAACAAATCGTCTAATACCATTACATGTGAAAGGTCTGATTAATATGTGTTGGTTTATTAAATGATAGGGCTTGTTTTGTTGGAGAGTTTGATTAATTAGGCCAATAAGAGACTAACATTGGTTAACGCATGAACTTACAATGAGCAATACGTTTGTTACAGTATTTATTAATCTTTGTTAACATTAGTTAATAAAAATACAACTGTTTATTGTTAGTTCATGTCAGCTCAGTTCCATTAAATAATAACATTAATTGATTTGAATAATGTATTAGTACGGTAAATGTTGTAATTAACATTAACAAAGATTAATAAATGCTTTAGAAGTATGTTTCATTGTTAGCTAATGTAGTTCACTAATGTTAACGTGTTATCGTTATCAAACAAATGTGTCGTTGAAATTGATAAAGCTGATCCGAGATCAGGTAGAAACCGCTGGTTCATGGGTTCACTTCGAAATTTCTAAATGTTTTGAAGCCTTGTTTACTGAAATCATCAATGAATCACAAAGATTTTGAGTGCTTTTGCAGAGATAGAGCTCAGTGTCGGAGAAAAGCAGTTCATCGAATCACAAATGTTTGTTTGAACAGGTTTCGGAGCTTCCGCTTCCCTGGATAACGGGCCGTCCGATCAGAACGGGTATCCTAAGAACATACAGCTGCGGGCCGCACATCAACAGCTGGACACCAACCTCGGTGAGAAATACAGGAGTTTAACCTTCATCCTTCCCTCGCTCGGGTCATTTTGACCCGGACTTTATTTTACAAATTGAGTTGTTCATCGGAGGGGTCCAAGACCTCAAGACTTTTGTCAAACCATGAATACACACAAAACATTTTTATGTTTATGGATTCAAGGAGTTTTGTGGTTGAAATTTTAAAAAGTAACAAATCCTTCCCTCACGGGTCAATTTGACCCCCTTAGGAATATATGAAATGCTTCAGTACACATAGAAAAACCTAAAAATGCTCAACATTCAAACTAAAAATTCTAAAACTTTACCAAAAAAAATTATTTCATAATGTATATCTGAATGCATACTGAAGTTAACTGACTTTAGGACCCAGCAGAACAGCTCATTTGCTCCATATAGAGCTATATGGCCATCTAGTGGCAAGAGTCATAAAACATCATGTTATATATTTTTTTTTCCCACAAGAGGTCGGCATACACTCCCAATGTAAGATATTTTGAGCTGAATTAAAAGGTTAATGAATGAAAGTTAGCCTGGAAAAACCCAGACAACTTCCGGCAAATTTAGATTTGCTCTGAAAGTTAGTCTGGCAAAGAGCTCATTCAAGCCCATTTCCAATCCGCCGAAATCGCGGCACCAATCAGAAACGTTGGGGCGGGCTTTACACGATGACGACAGCGCTGGGATTTTGAAGCAGATTTTGTAGCCTACATTACAAAGATGGATGCCGCCGTCCAACATCACTCGTTCCAATCAGCTATCGCGTCTGTTTTAAGCCATTTGAACTAGGGCTGCACGATTTGAGGAAGATGTCATATTGCGATTAATGAGGTCAATATTGCTATTGCGATATAATAAACAAATGGTTTCATGAGTCAACTTGCTTGGTTCTAAAGTAAAATGCACACACAGATTAGTGATCATTCTGTGTATTAATGTGTATTTCTCAACTCAAACTAAATGATTGATAACACCTATAATGATAAATAAACCATTGATGTCTGGATAAAAATGACGACACCCCCCACATTTTAAACGTTAATTATAGCCATCCAACATTACAGTGATTCCATCAATACAATTTAAAGCTATCAACTTTTTAAATATTTATTAGGCTTAAAAAATAAATAACAGCTTTTAAATTAAGTGAACTTCAAACAATCCTCACATAAACCCATAATAAATGCCATATTTACCTGTGCCCTTCCTGTCTTAACAGGTAGGATTGAGGATTTACATACAGATTTATATACAGAAATTGAATAAAGTTATCAAACAGTCTGCGCTGCATGAATTATAAATTATATATAGACTAATCCTTATTAAAGCTACAAAACTTCTTTAGTCAAGAGCAGTGAGTAATTTTCTGTTCCCTTTGTTCTTTGATTAACTTTACTGACGGAAGGCTTTATTCGCTGCCGGCCCTTTAAGAGCAGCCGTTGCCGAGACGCGGATCTCACACGCGCCTCACTCTCTCTCACAAGCACAACTCTTTTCGTCCATCATAAGACTGCTCTTATGTTATGAAGATAATCGACAAAACGACATTTTGGCATAATTGTGTGTGTTATTGTTCGTTCAAGCTCGAAAGAGAACTGTATTCTGGCACGCGGTCTGTGCATGCGCATTATACTGGCGTGCGTTTTTCTGTGAGTCACATTCAGGACATTCACAGGCAGCGCGCTCTCTTTTGACTTCTTGTCGTGGAAAATGGTTTTAAGGCATTTGCACAAAGAGCGGGATCATGTAACACTAGTCAAAGGATGACAAAAAAGAAGAGATGCTGTGTTAATAGCCCTAATAATTTGTGTATTTCGTATAAAATCGCGGCATTTTGCGTTATATAATCGCATAGGTTTGACATCGCGATTAGGGCCCTTACATAGTCAACGCATCGGTACGCATACGCGTGCGCAAGGCTACACATCGCTACGCTTCGGCCGCCATTATGCGTCGATGCGTAGCCAAATGTGTCATCCTAGTTTTTGATACGCGACGCGCCGATGCACGCTATACTATGCGTTGTCGGTGGGGGCGACATTGCAAGTAATGTACATATAAAGGTATATTATTATGTTTACAGAAGAAGAAGATTTGAATACAATGGCGGGCGAAGAGGAAAAGTTATGCGAGCTTGTTCGTATACATCCTTTGTTGCCGCCGATGTAAAATCAGCAATATGCACTCCTCTTCAGTTGCCATTTTGATCTGAATTTTACGTGACCCGACTCTAGACTCTACTACCCCCTGCTGCGCGATCGGTGTATTGCATTTCACGCATCGCCGGTGACGCTTGTGTACTATGAAAAGGAGCGCGTAGCTCGCGTCGCTCGCGTTGCTTGCTCGCGTTGACTATGTAACTGCCCTTACGATTGCGATACGATTAATCGTGCAGCACTAATTTGAACGTTTCCTTTTTGTTAAAAACCGAGCAAAGAACAACACTCGGAGATGTGTCTCCGCCGCTCTGCATACGTCATCTCCTTCATCGCTCTGATTGGGTTTAGGTCTATCCGCGACGTCCATTGGTGACGCCCCTCTGGAAATGATTTGTCTATGACGCTTTGCCAGACCATAACTCAGTTACAACTGAGAATGGTCTGGTTTTAACCAGGCTACATGAAAGTGTGAGTTATTTTGAATTTAATTTGAAAGAATGTGAGGAATGTGCTTAAATTACAATTTATTTATTATTCATTGATTCAATCTAGTAATTTAAAGGTAAAAATATAACAAAAAATTGCTTTAAAAAAAATAGAAATTTGTATCAAATTTAAATAAAATAAGCTTTCTGAAAAAAAATAAAATAAATAGTAGTATAATTTTAGGGTCATTTTGACCCGCGAGGGAAGGACCCGTTACAGGACGCGAGATAACAGTGGCGTAACGAGCTAACACCGGGCCCTTATGCTGGATTATCAAGGCGGGCCCCCCGACTAAGTGATGATGCGATGTCCACGAGTACGCTACCATGAATAGGACAGGATAGGATCATAGAGACACAGCATATGAGAGATGAGATGACTGACAAAATCAGGAGTAGCCTATGCGCACCACAACAACAACAACAACAAAAACACTGGTGAATGCGCACCATAACACAAGAAAAAACACTGCTGGTGATTTTTAGTAATTTACTCATTAATTTCTCCAATTCCTCTTTTCGTTTTTTTTTACTTTTGAAAGCCACTTGTGTGTTTGTAATGTAACGACGACTCCATATTGATATTGTCCGTCTCAAGTTCAACGTTTTTACTGGTTTGAACACAATACACATGTTCACTTACCAAATCCGGGATTCGAATTGGGACTCAGGGATTCCCCAGTCCCAATTCGAAACAAATTACACCAAAATCCATCATTGTTCATTTCAAACTTGTATTTAATGATCAGTAAAATATGTTGTTGTCATTATTTATTCAGATTTATTTTATCAGACTAAAAGTAGTCAAATGCGATAGGGGGCTGTCAATCAACATCTTCCAGTCACGCGGGCCCCTGATTGGTCCGGGCCCTGCTTACCGATAGTTACGCCTGTGCGAGAGAAGGATGTTAACTTGTACCTGGATCAGATGGCTCACTCACAGCCAGGATCTGATGTGTGTGTGGTGTTCTGTCTCCAGATGAGATGGCGTCGGGTCTGAGCCGTCTGAAGGGTCTGGGTCTGGGACTGCAGGCGGAGATCAACGACCAGGACGTCTCTCTCGACTCGTTGCTCAACAAGGTCGACAACATGGACGGCAAGATCAGCTCCACCAACCGGCAACTCAAAAACCTCAAATAGACTGTCAGTGTGATGTCATTTCATGGCCAAGATGCTGTCGGCAGTGATCCAAATTGAAAAACATTTTTTATCTTCTCTCCAAGGGAAGTGTGTGTGTGTGTGTTTATGTGTCTATGCATATGTGTGTTGGAGAAGTTCAACATTCTGCCTTCATTTAGTCACTAACATTATACAGTGAAGCCGTGGATGCCTCTGTGTACGACTGTTCAAGATTAATGTGAATAAACTGCGGATAATCTTTGAGTTTAACATGTTACCTGTAAGATAAGTATGTCAGAGATGCACACACAACCATTTCAATTTTTTTAACCATACCTTGCACTCTTTAACTCTGAACACCTTTAGCTTAGAAATCCCTTTGTTTTTGCACCCTGATGAGAAAATTCCCTTTTATAATGATGTATCCTCATATCCCATGCAAGCACACTAATGGAGTACTGTGTGTAAAGGTGATCAAATAGTAAGAAATTGGTCTGACTCTCATTTCACCACTGACTATAGAGATTAGTACTCGTTCTTTATGTTAATCACTATTTTGAATGCAACCTGACAAACTTGTGTTATTTTCTTTTTCAGCTCTATATTAGGGTAGCTTTATTGATAGAATCTGCTGAGGTTTTACTATTGTTTCTGGAATTCATTGTTCAAATGTTGTACTCCTAATAAAGCAAACAACTTCTGTCTGCTGAATGTGACGTGAAATATGTGAACATGAATAAAAAAATGTTTTAATATGTTAGTCATTTAATTTGTCACTGCAGTGGATGAAAAATGGGCAGCAAAGAGCATGCAGTGCCGCAAAAAGTGCCATGTCACATGTTTTGTACATGTACTCTGTGATTATTGGGGTATTATGTAAATATTATAGAATATTAATTTTAGTATTATAATAATAGCAAAGTACCATTCTTCCACTGTAAGCTAATTTAAGTGGTTCTTGCAAGATCAGTCCACTAGATGACGACATATCACACATCTTGAGAAGCCTTAAAGGGACAGTTCCCAAAAATAAACATTTTGTCACGTTGACAGTTGACTTTATGGTTAGTTTTTATGTATTTACCTTTATTAAAATCTCTTTTACGAGAGAGACCTGGCCAAGGTAGCAGCCATACAATAAGACAACATTTTAAAATACAACAAATAAAATAAATATATATATTAGAACTTCCTCTCAATAAAAACAATCACAAGTCTTCATTACCACTGTCTTTATGATGCCTTTAAATTCACCAATAGACACCAATTTGTCTAGTTTTAGATATTTTTGCTAATTATTCCATGCCCAGGGTCCGTGATAGGAAAATGCAGTATTCCCCAGTTCAGTTTGAATAATGTTAGTAACATTCTTCAAAATATATTCTTTATTGTTCAACAGAAGAAAGAAGCTCATACATGTTTGGAACAGACAAAATTTTCGTTTTTGGGTGAACTATATCCCTTCAACGTGTTTTATTATATTGAGACCTTGAAAGTTCTGTATTTGCATAATCACCAGAAGAAAAAAATGTAATCGCTCAAAAACAAAAAAAATATCAGGTAAACGAGCTTGATAAACAGTTCATAGATCAAGGAGTGACGTTTCTTCAGAGCCGCACACATTCATTATCATTCTTTCTCGCGTGCACATCTGCGCGCGCGACACAAGGCCGTCATTAACGGTCCGCGCGAGCATCTGTTTTGCGCGGGAGACTGACTGACTGGCGGCTGTTCTCACTGAGGTGAGTTTGTGACATTCTGTGGTTTATTATGTAATCAGTTAACTCATTATGTCACAAAAGTACTTGTAAACGTAGGGTTTGGGTCTGTGGGAAGAATGTTAGCAGTCTGTTCCTGAAAGGAAAATACACACACACACACACACACACGAGGGAAAAGTTTATCTGTCACTGGCACTACAGTAGTTACGCCCAGTGCTCTTTCCTACTCTAATGTTGAAATACCACACAGTTCTGCCTAGTTTAATCAGATATTCATTGGTTATGTTCACTTTTGTATTGGAGTGGCTCACACATTTAGTTGATGCGCTGGAATGCCTTTCTTTTCAACACCTAATCCCAGAATTCACTGCTGTCAGCACCCATAAAGCAGTGGTCCAAAGATGGCATGTTTCCAATTCCCCCTCGCCTTTTCATTTCACTTACAGAATAAACCCTCCACAATAATCGAATAAAACCTTACTTCAAACCCCTAGAACTTACCGTACTATACTAATATCTCTTAACAAAATCCCACCTAAAGCCTCAAGTTTCGATTAGTCTTGATTCTCGAGTACACACTGATTTATTTGTTTATATTTGAAGATATCTTCAAATTAGACCAAAGTCAAACATAAATTATACAATTAATAAATAGCTATTCAATACATTTAAGATTAAAGGTGCAGTAAGCGATTTCGGAGAAATGCTGTTGATATTTAAAATCACCAAAACAAACACGTCTCTCCCCAAAATGATCACACCCCTATCTTGATAGCCCCGCCCCCAAATTAACTAACCACACAAGCCCCACCCCCCTCATGAGTGGACCCGCCCCTTACTGCTGATTGGCTACAGGTGTGTTTTGTTGCTGGTCCGATCCACTTTCAAAAGCGTTCCTCAGAAATCGCTTACTGCACCTTTAATAGAAGATTTTTTTAAAAATCCTTAAATACATTCAGGTGGTATTTTTAAATACATAATTTCTTTGAATAAAAAAGCTGTTTATTTAAATTAAAAACACTCTATTTTAACTAAATTATTTTAAACAGTCACTAGAGTTTGACACGAAAGGCATGATGGTGGTTCTTTACTAATCAATAAATAACCATGTTTGAATCTCGAATGACCTGAAGGACACCTAAAAACAACTTGATCATACCTAGATTTGAAATTATAAAAAAATGCAGCGGCTATTTGCACTAAATGAAAATAGTATTATTAATTTTTAATTTTATTATTAATTTTTTAATTATAATTTTTGAACATCTATTTACACCATGTAAAAATAGCAGTATTTTCTTTGCAATAAGTGTAAATAGTAGATGTTGTACATTCAGTGTTATTGTACATTAAACAGTATGCAATAATAATAGAGTGTAAATGATTTTATTAAAATTATTAAATGGATGCCACCTTATTGGGACAATAAAGCCCTCCCTACATCTACCCCTAACCGATAAACACTTTATTATTAAACACACGTTAGACACTTTATTTCCACTTTTTGAATATTTTCTTAATTTTTATTGAAAATAAATGCCTTTCTGATCTGAAACCGAAAAATTTGAAACCGAGCGGATTTGAATTCGGGTCAATTTGCGTCAAAACGTGTCTGACCTCTACGTTATTGCTACTATCGACAATTTAGCGTCTTCCGTAAATTTGTCTGGCCCAATCAGACGTCAGTGGGCGGAGTTAGTGTAAATAACCTCTGCCAACCAGCCGGGTTATTTGCACTTAGTGTAAATAGACACTCCGTATTAGAAAACCTTCAAGGATTTATTTCATGTAACTTGTTTCCGTGGTATTCATGACATCCAAGTACACACTAAAGAAACACCGTATCTGCTTTTAAACCTCACAGACACCATTAGAAAGCGCTTTAGTGACCGCACTGGTGGTGTAGTAATCACTGAGCTCATCTGTTGTCTTTTCAATGATGTCACTTTTCTATCATTTATGGGCTTTTTCCATTATTATTGTATATTGACAGTAGAGAACAGACAGGAAGTTGGGGGAGAGGGATCGGTTCATGACATAGACCAGATCTCTGTGAACAGTGTTTATCTGGAGCCACTGGACAACAGTTCGGACAAACACATTGAGCCTCATTCATGAAACATGACGGAACGAATTAGTGTGCATTACACACACACACACACACACACACACACACACACTGGATTTTAATGGCAAATATATAACATGCTAGAAAAATAATAATCACTGCAATAATGATCCAATCATTGACTCTTAAGCATTTGCTTATTTAAATTTTTTTTGGCCGGGTAGTGTGTACTATACACACACACACACACACACACACACACACACTCACAAACACTCATTTTAAAAATATATTTAGTAAAAACATACATACATACAGTAGACAGTTTTGTTAGTTTAATAAACTGATAAATATAAACATATATAAAATGGGCATATTTTTGGTAAAAATCTACCGTAAATCAATTAGAGTACAAAGTAGTATGTGGTTATTTATACATATAATTGCAGTATTTATAATAAAATATATATAGTATATTCACAATTTTGTAAAGACATTCACAAAAAAATTCATAATTTATGTTTATTATCACTATTAATCACTTATTTGTTTGTTGTTTATACAAAAACGAATTGAAAGTATTTCGGCAGTAGTTTAAAAGGTTTTTATAATACACATTTAGTTGTGTGCCCAAACTTGTGTCTTGTGTTTGCAGTGTCAGTCCGTCATTCAGTACATCCTACAAAAGTGTGTTAGGGACGAAACACATGATTACCTGAATCTCAAGTATGCTGTACTGAGCAAGCATGCAAAAAATGCCATGAACTATATGTAGTGAGCCTAGTATGTGTGCAGACGGGTGAATGTAAACACAAGACGAGCGCTTTGATCTGTAATGAGCACATGCACGCTAAATACCTCGTGCGACACCGATGATGGGTTAGTGAACCGAGGAGGAATCGCACCGATATGTCAATTATGACACTGAAAATCAACAACTAAAAAGCAAGCAATGAAAGAAAATGAACTGAGACGTATGACTGTTTAATGTGTGTTGGTAAAAACAATAACAAAATCATACAAGAACATCAATAAAACGCAAGCTGTTGAAATATTACTTAAAGGCGAAAGATACAATGAACTTGCAATCTAGAAAGCATTTATTTGGTGCAATCCTGATGTTATACGTGTGTGTGTAGTCACTATTCAAGTCAGATATGCTGTAATAATAAATAAATTGGAAATTCATTTTAATAAAATAAATTGGATTTTAATGGAAAGACAATTTCTGCAAAGACAAGCAGCAAAGAGAAATGGATTTATACCGTCATGGGCAAATTGTACGTCATCAGATGTGGTTCACAACCACAATTCAGGCCGTTTTGGCTTTTATACCACTTGCAAACACAGGAACCCTATTCAGGAAGAATCAAGTGCGGTCTCAAATACAGCTTTCAGACAAAGCAAACAAACTGAAGGCTACGGAAGTGTATTGCATTCACTTGAGGAAAAAAAATCTACTCCGTTTTTCTGAATTAACGAGTTAATTATCTCAGAATTACGAGATATTTTTTCATGGGAAAAAAGTTTTTGCTTCGTTTTTCTGAATTAATTACTGAATTATTAGTAGTAACTCATTAATTCATAAAAACAGAGTGAAAAAAAATGTTTTTCTGAGATATTAACACGTTAATTTAGAAAAACAGAGCAAAAACTTTTTTTTCATGAAAAAATATCTCGTAATTCTGAGATAATTAACTCGTTAATTCAGAAAAACAGCAAAAAAAAGAATTTTCATGGAAAATGATCTCGTAATTCTGAGATAATTAACTCGTTAATTCAGAAAACAGAGCAAAAACTTTTTTTACATGAAAAAATATCTTGTAATTCTGAGATAATTAACTCGTTAATTCAGAAAAACAGAGCAAAAACTTTTTTTTCATGAAAAAATGATCTCGTAATTCTGAGATAATTAACTCGTTAATTCAGAAAAACAGAGCAAAAACTTTTTTTTCATGAAAAAATATCTCGTAATTCTGAGATAATTAACTCGTTAATTCAGAAAAACAGAGCAAAAACTTTTTTTTCATGAAAAAATATCTCGTAATTCTGAGATAATTAACTCGTTAATTCAGAAAAACAGAGCAAAAACTTTTTTTTCATGAAAAAATATCTCGTAATTCTGAGATAATTAACTCGTTAATTCAGAAAAACAGAGCAAAAACTTTTTTTCATGAAAAAATATCTTGTAATTCTGAGATAATTAACTCGTTAATTCAGAAAAACAGAGCAAAAACTTTTTTTTCATGAAAAAATATCTTGTAATTCTGAGATAATAAACTCGTTAATTCAGAAAAACAGAGTAGATTTTTTTTCTTCAAGTGAATCCAATACGCTTCTGACTTCGGTCCAAGAGTGTGAAAGGACACTTTCCAGAACTCATGAAAAAGAGCAAAGAAGAAATCTCGAGAAACTGAAATACTACCGAATAGAAACATTCGCATACATTAGCATGCCGTTCAGCGACACGTGCATTAAACAAGTTTTGCATTCAAAAACATGCAACCATTACTGCAGGTGCATAATGCACACACACACACACACACACACACTGACAAATGGAAGAGACATTCAAACGTATATAAATACAGTACATCAGAATCAGAAGACAGACGAGAAGAGTAGAGAAACCGCACAGAGTGAAAACTATAATATAAGGCATCAGAGACGGGTGCGGGTGCATGTGGAGAACTGGAGGTAGATAGAAGAGCTTGGGAAAGCAGGGTTGTGTGTTGGTTTGCTGGAGGCACAGATACACAGTGAGGTGACAGATACGCTGTGGCGTCATTGCGGTACTTTTGATGGAGAGAATTTGGCTTCAAAAGGCATGAAATGACTCCCTTGTCCCTCGAAATGAGCTTTAAAGGTCGTGTTGGTTCAGACAAAAATCACGGAGTACGACGGACACCGGCAGTCCTCAGTGAAAGACTCCCGAACCCACGACCCAGAGCAACCGGGTGCTGACGCAGCGGCCCAGAAGGTTCTGGTGGAAAACACATTAACGTTAAAGACCTGTTTTTGTGAGCGTGTCTGCGTGTGCAATGCGTGTGCAATGTGTACCTTTTAGTTAAAAAAGCCCTCATGTTGTCACGTAAGACTTTTGTTCATCTTCAGAACACAAATTAAGATATTTCTGATTAAATCTGAGAGCTGGATCACTCCTGGGCCGTGAGATTTCACTACGCAAAGCTTCTGGGTTGTACGTCACACGTAGGCTCACTATTGGCCGACGCTGGTCATGTGTGTGTGATGTGTGTGTAACGACAACACAGAAGCGCTGCGCTGTTACACTACGTGAACTCACTCGAGGCCCACAGAGAAGAAGATGAATAGTTGAATAAAGTCGTTATTTTTGTTTGTTTTTTGTGCACAGAAAGTATTCTCGTCGCTTGATAAACTTAAGATTGAGCCACTCTAGTCACTCGGACTATTTTAACTATGTCTTTAACCCTTATATGGTCTTAGTTTCCTGTTTACACTCAGTGCATTTGGGGTCTATATGACCCCAAAGATGCATTGAGCTATTGTACAAAAAATATAAATTTTAATAATACAAATTATATATCATTTTTTTCGTTTACTTCTCATCTATATTTTTATGCTGTGTTTTGGGGGATATGAAGTACTTTTTTACCTATTTACTGCAGAATTCCTCAACTACAGCATTAGCATAAATATGAAATATTACATTTTTATGAAAAAAACACATTAATGATGATCAAATTTAAATATGAGTTGTTTCTGGATATTGATCTAGGTGTTAGATGCATAATGCTGCCATCTGCTGGTTAGATGTTTTTTTGTAGATAATATAGTTTTAGCCAGAAAGTGTAATTACCATATACTTCCAGCAGAGGCCCCATAGGGATCCATTCATTTTTCTGGATGTGATTCACTGCTCTTATAACAGCTTTTGTTATGAATATATATATTTAAAGGTGCAGTGTGTAAAAATTTTGAGTATTTATTAACAGAAATGCAATATGACATCCATAACTATGTGTTCAGTGGTGTATAAAGAACTTACTTAATAAACCGTAATGTTTTTATTACCTTAGAATGAGGCATTTATATCTACATAGGCGCGGGAATCCCCTTCTATGAAGGTCGCCATATTGTGACGTCATGTTTCTACAGTAGCCGAACGCGAACACACAGCGTTACAGAGCGCGTTTCGTCACTACATTGAAAGAGAAGCCGCAGGAAGCTAGAAGAAGCTAGTCATAAACACCGTGAGTAGTGACTTTTCCCTTGTCAGTGGTGTAAATATGTAGTTGGATTGTTTCATGTAACTTAATTCTTCTCCCTCGCTGTGTTATGGCTTTGCTATGTGGGGATAAATGTGCTGGTTAAGTTCGTGAGACAGCTGATTAGTAGGCTACTCTTGTCATTGACCGTAAAACAGTTACAGGAATCACCAACCCGTCGATCTTGGAAGCATTTTAAGTCGATCGCTTAGAGTTTCCAAAATCAGAGAAAAAAAGCCTATTGTGTGTAGTAAGTGTGTCTAGGGGATGCGGAGGCGCGCGCGATGTCACAATCACGTCATTTTTGCACCTTTGGGCTCATGCGGACGCGTCGAGTTTAAACAAGGCTTTACGCTTTAACCAGCTCAGCCACAGTAACAGCTCATATTAGCCAGCTAAACTTTTACTACCCTGTTAGAAAAAATATATAGTTGCATAGTTTCATGTGGGTCTTCTCCCTCGCTGTATTATGGGTTTGCTTTGTGGGGAGAATCTGCTGGTTACGTTCGTGAGACAATCAGCTGATTACTATTATTATATTATGTAAGGTGCATTGTATAATATTTCTGAGGATCTATTGACAGAGATGCAATATAAAATCCATAACTATGTTTTCAGTGGTGTATAAAGACCTTACTTAATGAACCGTTATGTTTTTATTACCTTAGAATGAGACATTTATATCTACATAGACGCGGGAATCCCCTTCTATGAAGGTCTGAAGGTATCTACCGTAGCTGAAAGCGAACAAACAGCGCTAAAGAAACCTCATTGCTTGACTTACTAGTCTCTGCTGCTGACTCAGACGACGACATATTTTGTCTTACGTCGGCCACCGTAGCTTCTCATTCGAGTTTGAAAACCGAGGGATAGGCCGCGAGTGACTTGCTGTTTGCAATTTGCAGGATTCACCACTAGATGCCGCTAAAAATCCCACACTGCACCTTTAAACATTTAAAATACATTATATCAGTATTTTGTCAAAGTTTAGAATTATTTTTGTTGTTGTTTGAGGTCTTTTGAAGTATCTTGTTATTGCAATAATGTTTTATAAATTTGCAGTAATGCCAAATAAATGTGCAATAATGCCACATAAGTTGCCACTAAAAGAAAATACTTGATTGCAATTACATATTTCAATAATCGAAATTTATAAAATGAATAACTTTTGAATTAGAAATTAATTTTTAAAAAGTAAATATAAACAAAAAACAAAACACTATAGCCGGATAGGAAGTTTTAGGCCGATTTATGCCCGATTTTCCCCTCCCGAGAATCGGAGAAAAAATCTTGTCGAGGACCTCGATCGGTTCCGATGTTCGGGACAGATTATCTGGTAATGTGAGGCATTCACAGATCGAATCTTGCACCTCCCGATCTGCTCTTACACAAATCGGGCTCGCCCCGATCATATCAAACATGTTTGATATTTATCGGGATGAGCAAGATTGTGATTACGTCAGTACTGTCACAATAGCCAATAAGTAGGGCTGTCATGGTGAAGGAATTTCCATTGAGGTAATTTTGAGTGACTCATCAGCGCGATGCGCGCATTATCTCCATTTATCCAGTTATTGCTAAATAAATAAGCATAATACAGTATAATAAATAATAATAAAATACTAAATGCATAATAAAGGCATCTGAAATAATAAACTAAGTAGCCTACAATCTAGTGTTGTCAAAAATATAGATTTTTCGATATCGATCCTGAACCATCTGCAACTCTTCCTTCTTCCGCAGGATGCACGCGAGAAATGCACATTTCATACGGATTACATAAGCAGAGAGCAGTCTGTAGTCTGTTTTCTTTCGTTTTGAATTGTTCTGTTTAAAAGTAGACATGTATGTGAGGCAAGTAGGCTATCTTATACGCTGAGTTTCGGTTCATTTATGAAGTATCGCCGACGCCTCCGTTTCGTGATTATCTATCGTCTGCTATATTTACTTCTTATTAGGGATGGCCCGATACCGATACTGGCATCGGGGATCGGGCCGATACTGTCCTAATATACTCGTACTCGTACTCATAAAAATTCGCCGATACCACGCACCGATACCACGTACATTTTGCAAAACGAAACTGGCCGCCGCGAGTGCTTTGTCGAGGTGAACTGAGGCATAGGAAAGTAGCCTATAATGTCAGCGGTTTGGGCTCATTTCAAGATAAGGGATGATGACAACAGCAAGGCAGACTGTGAGTTATGTTCAGCTAAGGTGTCGAGAGGAGGGAAAGAAAGTACATCGTTTAACACCAGCAATCTAATTAAACATCTGAAGACGCATCATAGATCTGATGGCCGAGCGCGGGCGCGGGCGGTAATGCACTCACTCTGTGTGTGCGGGTTACGGGAGAATAAAACGATTCGCGGGACTCCCGCAAACTAGAAATATCTATGAATAAAACATAAAAACTAAAAGATTTTTATTCATCTCTTGCAGAAAAGCAACAAGAACAACTACAACAAAATAGAAACGATTTACAGGCCAGAGTTTCTATTCATAACATGGTTACAGCGTTGAGCGATGTAGCCAATCACAGACATATGTGTTGATTTCTGGAACGCAATGGCCAATCAGAAGCATTTAAGATAGACTCCCCTCACCGCTCAAAACGGACTTTTTTGTTCAGTGCTGAATTCTGTATGCTGGCAAATCCTCTTATTATAACAAACAAAGTGTGGATATTATGAAAGATTGATTGTGCAGTCAGCTTCTCACTGCACAATCAGCTTCTGTTATTAGATCTCACACATCTAATAACAGAGATGTGTGAGATCGCGATGAACTGACAGCTTTTAGGATTTATTAAGGGAGCGCACTTTGCGCGCATTCAGTCATGCCAGACCATGCACGCAGTAGCCTGCTTGCTTTTATGTTAAATTAACAGTGGTTTGTGTGTTAATACATTTATTATTTTACTAATTTGTTAAAACAAGCAGAGAAGAAAATAAAAACAGTCTTCTAACCTGTGTTCTAAAATAGTCGTCTTCTCTTCTGGGAGCCTATTACTTTTGCGGTAGAAATATCGGTATCGGTACTCGGTATCGGCAAGTACACAAATGTAAATACTTGTACTCGTATCGGTTTGAAAAAAAATGGTATCGGGCCATCCCTACTTCTTATTTATAAAAATCCAGGCAATTGGTTGATGAAACATTGTTTAAAATTAAGATACAATTAATACAAAACGAAATTCGATTTAAAGAAAGGTTTTGTGCTTTCTGTTTGATGTCTTTGTGAAAGTTTTAAAGCATATTTTAAAGTCGCTTAGAGCGGTCATGTCCGTAACATTGTTTTTTCCTCAAATGCCAACACGAAAAATAAAATAATATGAATATTTTATGTTCTGTGGAGACTGAGAGCCCTTTCTTCATCCGGTGGGTAGTAGCTACTGTAGGCTATTACTTTGGTTTGCACAGTGTAATTCACAGAATTAGGCCTAGGCCTACACAAAAATATTTTCATTATAAAATATTTATATTCATTATAAAGTTATATTCATTCAAAGATAGGTTAAATGAAACAAGCTGTTAATTATTTTAATTTTAACTTTGAGCTCTACTTTACAATGCTCAGCTGAGCAGCAATGGGCATTGAGCAACGCTGCTGATCATTGTATTGAACAGAGCTGACATCATTCATTGGAAATATCCTTTTTTTTTAAAGATTTCGCTTTCCTTGGTCACACGGCAACCTTTTCACGAATATGACTTGATATGAAGGACAGATATTTTGTTTACATCCACCTTTCCGCTTCCGATCTGTTGCGTGAGATCACGTGAGGCGCTTTCTCTGGCACGAATCTTAATAACATTGTGTAGTGTGTGATGCGCCACGATTTTCAAATCTTGTAGTGTGAGCATGTTTAAGATTTGAGGTAAGAAAATCTGCAAAGATTCTCCTTAAGTGTGAGCTGCAACCAGATTTCAAAATCGGTTAGGATTTTAAAACTCCTGTAGTGTGAGCGAGGCTTTAAGAGGCCTATGGAGGAGTGATTCAGCTCTCAGATTTAATCAAAAATATCTTCATTTGTGTTCTGAAGATGAACGAAAGTCTTACAGGGTTGGAACAACATGAGGGTGAGTAATTACTGACAGAATTTACATTTTGGGGTGAACTATCCCTTTAAGGGTATTCTGTTTATTGAAGTAATAACTTATTTTTATTTCGTTTTTTCTCTCTACACTGATCTCACTATACAGTTGTGTGAGGGTGTATTGTCTAAAGGCCCGTTCACACCAATAATGATTACTATAAAGATAACGATAAAGATCTAGTTCTAAAAATCGTTCTCCATATTAAAGAATAGCAGAGTTCACTTCGATCTGCGCAAGCGCCGGAAGTGATCTCTCGCGCGTGTACGAAACTCATTGTGAAAAAAATTCAACGTTGTCTGTTGATATATCGAAATCGTCTTCCATTGCGATTTCCTGTATATCTAAATATGTTTAGATCTTCACAGTGAAAGGTAACACTTCCGAAATCTCTGTGTAAACAATGAGTGACGTACACGCGCGAGAGATCACTTCCGGTGCTTGCGCAGACAGAGGCGCCCGCGCCATCAGATCACTTGGACGTGGCTGTGGTTACAAGAGGTAAAAACGATATAAATACTGTTCGTTTTCTCACACAAACCGCTCGTTTCGTGTCTTAGGCCATCAATGTGTACTTACATTTACGAGTCATTAAATCATGTTTAATTTGGACTTCTCTGTGCATGCTCTTTGAGGTGGTGACCATAGACCTGCATTATATGACTGACAGACAAGAACGGTTTGACCTAAAAATATCAAAATTGAAACTACTGCGGAAACAAAGACACCTACATCTTGGATGCCCTTGAGGTAAGCTAAAACATACCAAAAATTAATTTCAAAGTGAACTATCCCTTTAACCCTTCAAGGTCTAAGGGGATTTTAGTCCGCCTGGCACTATGTTGATATACTGCCTTCTGGAAGGGTCAATGTTCATAGCAGAGTGAAGATAGTCATGTTTCTGGATTCTATAGACTCTCAGCTATAAGGTGGATGCATTGACAATACACTTCTTGAGACACTTGTATGTGTTCTGATGTGATATATCACCAAGAAATACAAAACGGAAGTTCCAATTTTATATTATATAAAAAGAGTAAACCATAATGAATAAGGGATTTTACATCTAGAGCGTCAGTCGACTTTGAAGGATTAAGGATATCGTGTACCCAAAAGTGCCTGTTTTACTTTTGATGTTTTTGTGTAATGTAAAGCAGCAGCAGGTCATACATTTTCGAAACTTTGAAACCGCAGAACGGGCGCCCGCGTGCTTAGAAGAAAAACACCGTTATTGTTCATTGATGTGGACGCGAATATTATTATCGTTCTTGGTGTGAACGGGCCTTAAGAGTGTGTATTCATGCCTTCATTTGCTAGGCTTGATGAATGTTTTTTTATAGGTATGTTTTTAGTTATGACTGTGAAGCACTTTGGGCAACAGTGTTGCTATTAAATGTGCTATATAAATAAATAGAAGTTGAAGTACCTGATGTTCAGCAGCCCGTCTCCACGGCAACGGTTATCGGCCGCCATGGCGTCGCTCTGACACTCGACACACACGGCGCGCTCGCGGACCAAACCTGCACTCCACGGTCTGACTTTACACGCAGCGCTCGCCTGCTTCACACGCATCTGCACACAATAACTGCAACACACAGAGAGAGAGAGGAAATTTAGAAAAAAGAACAAAAACATTTTGCAAACTAAAACCACGTTTCCACCGAAATTACCCGGAACAATTTGTCTCGGGAACTTTTTTTTTGCTGTCTGCGTTTCCACCGCGGTCTAAAGTACCGTAAAGATTAGCTAAATTAATCCGGTGACGTAGGATTGCGCGCTACTTTACAGTTCCCGCTGGATTTCATCCTCTGAATTTAAGCTTAATAAAGCCTGAACCTCATCGTCTCGTCGGTCCATCGGCCGTATTTTTTAAACTCAATTGTTGATTCGAACAGCAAACAACTCTTACGGCACGAACCGCCAGACTTTTAAAAATGGTGGTTGAAATAAAATGCTGCGTGAACTCAACCAATCAAAATGCGTCATGAACCTCAACCAATCAGCATGTTCAGCGCTCAAGTGCCACCCCTGAAAGTTCCTGAAATTTAAAAAAGTACTACCTCGCAAGCAGGGACTTTTGGAGAAGGAAATATTTACCCAGAACTTCATTTAGACCCACACACCGAGTACCAGTTCCTCTTTAGTCAATCATTTTATCCTTTAAAACTCATCTCTGATAACCAAAATGACATATTTAACCGTTTTTTCTTTGAAAAAAATTGTCTTCATGCCTTAAAATATTCTGAATGTAACTCGACACCCTTGCCTCATTTAGTATGTGCGGTTCTATGAATATGCAAATGAGCCCCGCCTCCACTCACTCACTCAGCTCAGAGATCCACTGGTTGACGATCACACGTTGATCTGATTGGTTACAAGGTCGTTTGTGACGTCAGAAACACCAGCGATTTCAAACCGTGTTTTTGAGACTGTCTTTGGTTCACTGCAGTTTTAAGCAGAAAATACTCAGCAATGCTGTCGACTTATGAACTTACACATGGTGTGTCTTAAAGCAGATTAAAAACACCACATAGACAAGCTTGATTTTCACCACAGGGGGACTTTAAAGATTGTGTTTTATTTCCGCTTGTGAAACACTTCTTGGACTTGTCTCTATATACATGATAATATTTCCTTTATGTGTGTTGCAGGCGGTATAAGGTTGAAGGTCGGCCTTCCCACGCTAGATTTAATTAGTTTGATGTGTTTCCTGTGTGGCGTTCTTTCCTCCTCCATGGTCTGGATGTTTTCTCTCTCACGCACACACACACACACACACACACACACACACACACTGAAACTATACACCTGTGATTGATGAAAGGGTTTGCTCTGGGATTTCCTGTGTTCTGCTTAGAAGGAACCTCAGATAGTCGTTTAATCTCAGTTCATTTGAACCTGCACCTGCTATTTAATTCCTGCTCTCCTATTTAACTCCTTATTATCTGCTCACTGATCACACGTCGCGTTCATTCTCTTAATGTCCCACACACACACACACACACTCACACACACAGATCTGATTTCCTAGCCTCAGCCAGGTGTTACTAAGGTTGTAACAAGGGATATAAAGTGACTTAAAGATGGGCTCGTAAAATCATTTAAATTAAATTGTGGTTTTAGGATGATGTTCTCAGAAAACAGAACCTGTGAAAAAACGTTTTTGTTGCTTTTAGTATTAATATTTTTAGACTTGTTTTAGATTATACATAAGCAAAATTCAACATGAACAGCTCTCTCTAACATCAATTACAGGTAATACTGATGACATTATTCTTATCAGATTTTCTGTCCAATCAAATGCTCTCTAGAATCTGAAGCCCCGCCCGCTACACTATAAAAGACTAAAGCTGCATGTGAGATCGGTCACTTGTTCATACATTTACTATTTTCTATATAGTAAAGAATATAGAAGAATTTGAGATTTGAAAGCCAATGCAGAAGAAACGATTCCCAGTGAATAATGACTTTTGTTTTGTTCCTCACCCAAATACTTGAATGTAGTGTAAGTTGTATAGACTACTTTTAAGTAGGGATGCACCGATATGAACATTGTGGCCGATACCGATAATTATTTATATTTGAAAGCCGATAACCGATATATTTGCCGATTAATATATCGGACAACATTTCTTAGCGGACCGATAACATTAAAAATGAACATATATATCGGCCGATATATTGTGCATCCCCAATTTTAAGGTACTGTTTTGCCCTTTTTGGAGATTTACGCCCCAGTGTCTATTAATTTTCATTGTACACACAACTCTGTTCCCTAAGCTGCTAATTAACTTTTGGAACAAAACGAGGGCGAGTAAATGATGACAGGGTTTTCATATTGGGGTGAACTATCCCTTTAAAGTCATGATAAAACAGAAGTAGTGACAGATCTACTTCTGTTTAGGATGGGGTCTTGTTCTAAGCATCAGTTGTTGATTGGATGTTGAGATGTGGGCGTGGCACTCAGATGAACGTCTTTTCGCTTGAAGTCATTTTTTTTTAATAAAATGTATACATGAATGAATAAGTTCTATAACATGCACATAGAAAATGAAATGGCTGAATTTTAATTTCGTGTGACTTTAAGGATTACTTCGACCCATGTATAGAAACACAAATATCTGGATGATTAATTATATCCAAACTATCTTTGGATAGTCAAAACAACAGATATCTATACATATCAGGGGCCGTATTCACAAAGAATTTTATCTTACCACTAGGAGTACTCCTAAATCGCACTAAAATATTTTAGCCTGCGGGAATGAGTAGAATTATGCGCAATACCCACAATCCCGCACCGAAATTCGAGCCATGCGTTCTACCGTCCACATCGTTACTTAATAAACAAAATAAGATAAAAATTAGCATCAAACAGAAATTACCCGCATACATGGGGTGTTCGCATAGACAGTAAAAGGGGTGTTCGAGTCGCACGGCACATACAATACAATACTGCCGATAGTTCAACAGGGAGCGCGCAGCTCTTAAAGGGGCCACACCTTATTTCCACTCGTTACAAGTTGTAAATTTGACCCCCCTCAGCCTATATTATAAGTGCTGCTTCTAATGTTTCAAGTTTTTTATATAATTAGTTTACCAGATAGATTATTATATGTAGGATTAATATAGTGTAGGTAGGCTAAGCCTACTCATATAGATTTTTGTTTAAAATGTATTTTATGTTGCTTAATGTTTCACATGCAACAGGTGACCCAGTGCACAATTATTTTAATTTACTGTGCATAATTTATTTTGTTAAACTACATAAATGCCATAATCTGTAACGTATCCCAACTGTTACAATAAAACATCAATTGAGCAATATAACATGCATTTTTATTCAGTATATAAGCAATATTTAGCTTTTTATGTTAAATCGATACCGTGAGAAATTTACATTCTCAGGAAAATAGCCGCTTATCAGTTAATCGTTAATCGATCGATAAGGTTGATCAGCAAATGATTAATGAATTAATCGATAATTTGCATCCCTAGTCATCATGATCATTCTCAAGTGTCGTGTTGCTGTTGTATCAGTCAGTGTTTAGATCAGCGTAGCAGTCTATTTAACCGGGACAAGGGAGGTCAAATAAATTAGGCCCAAAATACGGGACGTCCCGGCTAATTCGGGACAGTTGGCAACCCTATCTGTATGACTCCTTTTAATAATCCAAACAAACGACAGCAAATTCACCTTGTTCTAGATCTGAGGGTCACTGTAAGTCTAGACAACACTGTTGTGTTCCTACAACCTTCGGTTATAGGAATGTGTTTGAATTATCTGTTAATGTTCTGTTCTTTTTCAAAACACTTTGTGTTGCTCTCACCTCTTCTTCTCCTCCTTCATAAGCATGTGCGGCCGTCTCCAAGGGTCCTTGAAGTTCCGCTTGAATGAGTCAGGCAGGATTTTGGCCACCTCTAAAGAGCAGGAAGAGATCAAGATAATGAAAGAGAGCAAATTAAACTCCTCCAGAGACGACGCACAGCACCAGAGCACAAAACACACACACACACACACACACACACACACACACAGATGTGTATATTGTATTATACATGCAGTTTTTAAGAGCTTATATTGCTTAAAAGACACATTTATGACACATTTATTTGTATGCATTTGTGATTAAAATGTTTAAAAATGTTTATTTATGGGGGGGGGGGGTATATTTGTATATTTGCCAACTTTAGTCTGTGGTCAAACGTCTTACTATGAGATCTCAGCTGAAATAACAATAATGCTGAACACATCTGCGCTCAAAGACACAGAGGTAGTAAAATGCATCTGAAGGTGGAATGATTTAATACTGATATAATGCAATACCGATGTGGGAATTCTCATGCACCGATATTGACTACAGTTCAATAAACAAACGCACATTTTTCATTCCCTCTTTATCTCACCCTGGATCACACACACATTAACACACTAGTTGTTTCAAAAACCGCGTGTGCTGTGTACATAGCATTTTAAGTAGGGATGCACCGATATGAAATTTCTTCCCGATAACCAATAATTCTATATATTTCCCAAACACACAATTATAATGATGTTCTCATTATAATTGTATGTAGCCTATATGATAGACTGTGCATGTTGCACCGTATTTTCCTTTTCAAAGTGATTTAAATCATATTTCAAGCAATTCAAAACCATCATGTTGAACAGTGCGCATTTGAAGAGTCTCAGCTGAAGGAAATATTCCATTATTTATCAGCTTTAATATATCGGCCAAATTTTCTTATCGGGTTAATAACGATATATACATATATAAAAACATATATCTGCCGATACCGATATGGTGGCCGATATATCGTGCAACCCTAACAACCGGCTGGATGTACATTATCCTGCTTATTACACGGCTACTTGCCACATAAGTAAATAATTAGACACGAAATATTGATCTGAGTTGAAATATTTTATTAGGTCTTTAAACGCAAAGCTTCCGCAGAGAGCAGTTTCAGCGGCAAAATCAAACTAGACGGACATTTAAGAGATACGATATACAATCACAACACTTATTACACAGAATTTCGCCACATAGATAATTATGAAGATAAGAGATATTGATTTCAGATTAAACTGGTTTAAAATCGTACCTGTTTGTATTTTATAATCCAACAGTGTACAAAATGGCCGCCGCTGCGTTTGTATGAAACAAGAGAGAGCGAGTCCACGATACTGGATGGGATAATTAAATAACTGTACTCAAAATATTGATTCGACTGAGTTTTAATATTTTATTAGCTCACCAAACGCAAAACTTCCACTAAGAAAAAACGTTCCTAGCGAGCGTATAGACCAATTTCGAGCCGACATCACAGTTACGTCACGGCTCTAGCTGCTGGAGGCAAAACAAAGGGAAAACTGGAGGCGGCCAATCCAAACCAGCACAGATTCGGCTACATAATTGTAGCCGAATCTGTGCTGGTTTGTATTGGGATGAGCAGAAGGGAGAGAGGAGTCTCTCCCTACAAAGGATGAGCAGAAGGGAGAGAGGAGTCCAAGGGAGCCGGGGGGGTGAAGGGACGAGGCGAAGCCAGAGGAGAGAAGTCCAGAGGCGAGGGAAGGTCGACGAGGGACCCAAGCGAATCCGGGGGGACGAGGGAGCCTGGCGGAACTGGTGAACTGAAGGACCACGGTGGAGCTGAGGGAGGTAAGAGCCAAGGGTGAGACAGTGGAGTGATGGGCCGATGTGGAATCCTGGACGAAGCAGCTGAAGGCGGACCCAGGAATCCACAGTCCAGGATGATGCTGGGGACTGGAAGCTCCACAGCGAGCCCACTAATCCACTGAATTCTAGAGGGTGAGTGACAGGGCTGACAGGAGGCAGAGGAGATGAGGAAGGCTGAAGACAGACGAGAGGAGGCGGGAGAGGGAGGCTGGGTGGGACTTCATAGACAGACTGGGGAACAGAATTTTCAGGTTCGACGGACCAGGCAGGAGGCGCTGGCTCAGGACTGGCCAGAACCAGCGGGTATCGCTCGGGACTGGACGGAACCAGCGGCGAAGGAAGCTCTGGGCTGGATGGGACCAGCGGCGAAGGAAGCTCTGGGCTGGATGGGACCAGCGGCGAAGGAAGCTCTGGGCTGGATGGGACCAGCGGCGAAGGAAGCTCTGGGCTGGATGGGACCAGCGGCGAAGGAAGCTCGGTGCTGGACGGAACCAGCGGCGAAGAGGGCTGGACGGTCTCTGGCTGGACGGTCTCCGGCTGGACGTGAAGCGCTGGCTGGACGTGGCTGACGTGAAGCTCTGGCTGGACGTGGCTGACGTGAAGCTCTGGCTGTGAGATGGCATACTGAGGGATAAAGGACTTAAGGCATCGATTGATCGCGTCTTTCCAGTCCAGACCGGTCAGATCTGGAAGCTCCCTCGGATTGATTTGTCTAGCCCCCCTCCGGTAACATGCCTTGATTGCTTCACTGTCTAGGGTGCTGGTGGCGACAAGCAGAACAAACCTTTCTGTGTACTCAAACAGATTTAAGCTCTGCTGAGCCGCCGCCGCGATATGACCAGCTAGTTCCCAACTCATCTTCGGGTCTCCGCTGGATTCTGCATTGTAGGTCTGATCTTCTGTCAGGGATGGAACTGGACTCAGACAGTTGGTAAGTGAAGTAGTTTATTAAACAGGTTTTGCAGAAGCAGTCAGAGGTATGATGAGTATGAAGACAGATGATACTTTAATGGTAACTTAACTGAAGATTAACTAGAGTCTCTTTTGCAGATGCAGGTGAAGGATCCCGGGGACGGATGCAGACGAATGGCTGAAGGCTGAAGACGAGTACTGAAGGCAAGGTTTGCATAAAGTCCACAGGAAGGCAGGTAAGTAGTGTTGAAGAGTCTGTGTGTCACGTAGCGACGAGATCAGACCCAGAAGTGAGGGGAAAGAGACACTTTATGGGCCTGATGATGGGAAACAGGTGAAGGTGATCAGTGATTGTAGAGTGCCTGCAGGTGTGGGCCAGGGAGGATGATGGGACTTGGAGTGAAGAGGAGGAGCTTAGGTGGTGACTGTGACACATAATAAGGAGCTTAAATTATTATTATTATTAAATGTCATCTCCCAGCTGGCATTCGACTGACATTAAACGTTTAAATGTGGTTGAAATAATGTCAAATCAACGTCAAATCAACATTATTTTTACAGCCATGACTTTTAAACATTTTGTTGAAATATATCAGTAGAAAAATAACGTTGTTCCAAAATCTAATTTGCAATCTAATTTGCAAAATCGAAACAAAATTCAACGATTATCCAACACTGGCACCTGACGTTGATTCAACAGTGACTCGACGTTAAAATGCCAGCTGGGCTTGTTGTGTTGTTGGGAGCAAGAATCGATGAAAAATTAATATGCTGTATCTGAAATTTTTATTTCTAGAAAATATTCACATCATTAAAATTGCACCGTAATGTCACTCTTTACATTGTCGTCTTCTCGGCGCTAGCTCGGCAGAACTGCGGATCGTACACACAAGTCTTGTACATGACCATTCAGCACATTGTTATAGGCATCTAAAGATTTATATGCCCTCAGTTTCTCTTTACGCTCGGTTTCTCTATCAGGTAACGTTTAGGTGTAGAAGTCCGGCCACTCAACCGGAGGTAGCGTTAGCGTTAATCCTGTCAGACCGTCCATCCATTGACAGCGTGTTTTTGTTGTCACGGTCCTGGACACTGAGTGAGCTTGCACATTAAGATAAAATCGGATTTTCTCCAGTCATTGTTAAAAAACAAGCTAACAAAACGTGCAAACTTGCGTTAGGGAAGCGGCCAGAGGGATCGTTCTGCCTCCACCTAAGCTCCGCCCACAAAAAACGTCACCATGTTTACCAACTGTAAATTGGTCTATAGCGCTGCTGACTTCAGTGACCCGGATGAGCCTGTGTTTCTGTATTCAGCCCTAGTCTGATTACCTTTAGCTGCACTGCAGGCCTCAGTGTGTGCGAGACACCCTCTGCGCTGTCTGAGATCGGGACAGGGCGTGCCTCCGTTGCGTGGGGGTGTGGATACCTGTCGGCTTCGCTCTGTAGTTCCCGTCCCACACACGGAGGAACAGGGAGACCAGGGACCCCACTGTCTGACTTCACAGTCTAAAGCTGCTGAGAGGAACAGGAGAGAGAGGAGCAGATGTTTCTTTAAATCGACCACATCGTTAACATGGATTCAGTTATCAGGAGTGAAACGAGGGAATATTAAAGTATACTCTAAGACAGGGATGGGCAACTTCGGTCCTGGAGGGTTTAGATCCAATCCTGAGAAAAACTCTTTTCTAGTAATCCTGAAATCATTGATTAGCTTGTTCTGGTGTGTTTAATTAGGGTTGGAGCTAAACTCTGCAGGACCGAAGTTGCCCATCCCTGCTCTAAGAACAAATGTTTTGGATCAACAAAAAAAAATGCAAAAAAATCAACAAATTTTTTTGTTGGATCAACAAAAAAAAAATGACACCTGCTAATGAAACAACCAACATTGTACATTGACAGGGCTTGACATTATCGCTTGTCCGGGACAAGTGGATTTTTTGAAGGGACAAGGGAAAGAGAATTGTACTTGCCCGACGGGACAAGCACCCTGATTAAAACTAGGGATGTGCACGAATATTTTTGAAAAATGCCCATCCCTAATTAAAACGTCAATAACAACAACAAAACATAACTAGGGAATCACTAAAACGCGAGAATGACTGCGATCGATAGTGGATAATAATAGGCTGTATAATGTACAGGTGAAACTCAAAAAATTAGAATATCAGGTTTAAAAAAAGTCCTCGGGGTAATATGTAGATTTAAATAAGTCAAAGCTGCAATTTTTATTTTATTGCAAAGCTTTTGAAAATGAAAATGATGTCATTAATGACTCGCCCTCATGTCGTTCCAAGCCCGTCAGACCTCCGTTCATCTTCGGAACACAGTTTAAGATATTTTAGATTTAGTCCGAGAGCTTTCTGTCCCTCCATTGTAAATGTGTGTACGGTATACTGTCCTTGTCCAGAAAGGAAATAAAGACATCATCAAAGTAGTCCATGTGACATCAGTGGGTTAGTTAGAGTGTGTTGAAGCATCGAAAATACATTTTGGTCCAAAAATAACAAAAACTAGGACTTTATTCAGCATTGTATTGTCTTCCGGTTCTGTTGTGGATCCGCGTTCAGTGCCGCCGCTGACGTAAGACGCTGCTGACGTGTGTGTGTGTGTGACGTAAGACGCTGCTGACGTGTGTCTGGTGTGTGTCTGGTGTGTGTGTGTGTGTGTGTGTGTGTGTGTGTGTGTGTGTGTGTGTGTGACGTAAGACGCTGCTGACGTGTGTCTGGTGTGTGTGTGTGTGTGTGTGTGTGTGTGTCTGGTGCGCCCGAGCTTCGTTTACAGTCTGAGGGAGACGCACGCTGGAAACAAAACAATCTTCGCAAACATGTCTAAGGATTTCCACACAGAGGAAGACTTGCATTTTTTTGCCCAGCCATATTTATTTGAACCCGAATACACACACACACACACACACACACACACCAGACACACGTCAGCAGCGTCTTACGTCAACAGCGGCACTGAACGCGTATCCACAACAGAACCAGAAGACAATACAATGCTGAATAAAGTCCTAGTTTTTGTTATTTTTGGAGCAAAATGTATTTTCGATGCTTCAACACACTCTAACTAACCCACTGATGTCACATGGACTACTTTGATGATGTCTTTATTTCCTTTCTGGACAAGGACAGTATACCGTACATACATTTTCAATGGAGGGACAGAAAGCTCTCGGACTAAATCTAAAATATCTTAAACTGTGTTCTGAAGATGAACGGAGGTCTGACGGGCTTGGAACGACATGAGGGAGAGTCATTAATGACATCATTTTAATTTTTGGGTGAACTAACCCTTTAAGGTGTCAACAGAACAGAATTTCTTTAAATCAATAAAACATTTATTGCAACCGTAAATTTAATGTATACCGGCTCGCGTTGAGTTTGTAACCGTACATCAGCGAGCAGCTGTGTGCAGTGACATCACACACGACCTCATACTACACACAAACAGAGAAGAAAGCCAGCGACGTCGAGTCTAGATCTCAGTGACACAGCTGCTCTCTCATGTGGGGTTCAGAGGAACACAAGATCCCCGACCGCTTCACAAGTTTGACAATTATTTCTGTGGCACACCCCTAAAGTGGCTGCGATGCTCATGGTCCTGTATTGAGGAGAAGGAATAAAGGTAACACTTTACAATACGGGTGCACTAATATGCATTAATTCATGTTTAACTAATGCACAGATAATCATGAGTTAATGTATGATTCATGAAGAACTAAACCATTAATTAATGATTACTGCATCAGCAACTAATAAAGAGTCTATATGATTAATAGATTAAGTAATACATGAATTGCTATTAATTCAATGTGTCATTGTGTATTAATTCCTTAATAACATATTTTATTAACTAATAGTGTAAATTAATGTGTTAATTACCACAATTAGTCAAAGCTATGCACTTCAACTTCCAGTTGTCTGCTTTAATTAATCATTAGCTAATGATTTGCAAAGGTGTCATTATGTTATGACTTTACTTGTTGAGGCACATCGTTATTAACTAGTCATTTAGTAATTGTAGTAATTTACACATGAATTTACACTAACAATGAAGTAATTAATCATGTAGTAATGCATATTAGTGTACCTGTATTATCTGGAAGTTGAAATACAAGGCTTTGGCTCATTCTGGTAATTAACATATTAATTAACACTATTAGTTAAAAAAATGAGTTATTAGGGAATTACTTCACAATTACATATTTAATTAATAACAATTCATGTATGAACTAATACATTAACAATACAGACTCTTAATTAGTTCCTAATGTGTTAATCATTAATGAATAGCTTAGATAATCATTAGTTACACATTAATTCAGTATTATCTGTGCATTAGTTAAGCATGAATTAATGCTTATTAGTGCACCCGTATTGTAAAGTGTTACCAAGAGGAGTAAGCTAGTATATGCGGTACCGAACTCAGCATGAGAGTCTTCCTAAGGGAATATCACAAAATAAGTGCGTTAGTTTTGTTTGTTTATTCAGAAAGATTTAATTTAGTGCTGTCAAACGATTAAAATATTTAATCGTGATTAATCGCATTAATGTCATAGTTAACTCACAATTAATCGCACATTTTTATCTATTCTAAATGTCTCTTGATTTCTTTTTGTTCCATTATTTTTTCTCATTTTAATGCTCTTATCAACATGGAAAAGTGGATCGGCTTGTTTTGTGCAAATGTTTTTTTATTGAACAACATTGTTCAATTTCACACTAACATTCTCACTTGGAGCAAATAATCTCTCAATGTAACACTGTCTTTCAATAAAAGGGTGAAAGAAATACTGACGAGGTCCTGATATTGACGAGGCGGCGGAAAATTCGCATCAGCTGTGTGTGTGTGTGTGTGTGTGTGTGTGTGTGCGTGCTTGGCCATCAAGTGGTGTTTCAGACTGGACGTGCTGCGATGATGATAGCTCAGTTCACAACGACAAAACACACAGATCACTTTGGTCTCGTCAATGGAACCATTTGGCAACTTTTTAAAAGTAAACTTTCCATTCAGAATCTTATTGGCACCATTTCGGCGTCTCGCGCTCGTCATCCACTCAAAACGTAACGTTAACCAACTATTTGGCCGGCTCGCAAGCCTAAACAAGTGTGTGTGTCGTGCCTGTTGTTTTGTTTCCGGTCTAGATCCGCTTGCGCTTTGGTCGACGAAGCAACAAAACGTCCTCGCGCGGCGCAAGCCATTGAAATGAATGGGTTTCATAGTGCAGCGCCGCGCCGCGTCCGGTTGCAAAAGCATGTGGAAAAAACTACAAAGTTTGCTAGGCCAAAAAGACCGTTAATCACGCGACAAAACAATTGGCACCGTTAAAATGGGTTTGCGTTAACGCCGTTAATAACGCGTTTAACTGACAGCCCTAGTTTAATTCAATGTGTTACTTGCCATTTCATTTATTTGTGACATGTACTACTAATTTCTGAGTGAAAATGGTTTCCTACCGCTAAAATAAGACGCTAATGGAGTGCGATAATTAGACTGAATAATGCATTCAACACTGGATACTATATGTTCCCAAAAAGCAGTTTTAGAGCAAGTTTTTAGGATTAACTCAGTATATGTAACATATGTTCGTGTTATCCACCAGAACATGCCAACCACACGAAAACATGCAATCAGGTGCTGTATGTACAGCACACACACACACACACACACACACATACCGTTCTCACAAATGTAGAGCACATGCAGACTGCAGCTGTAAACCACATAGAAATACTGATGTACAAAATACTGCACTAATATTATATAAAACAAAAACGCACATCAGTACACACTCAAGGAGCAAATAAAATACAAAACTGAATTATAAAAAAACAATGAATTTGTTTGTTTGATCTGGACTGATGTGATCTCTAGATTCTTAAAAACTCTGTAAATCTCGTTTTTATTGCTGTTTACGGGCCTGTTTGACCCTCAGAGCAGTAAATGCTGGGGTTTTCACCACTGGTGTATAAATGGATTTACAGAAAAACAGTTTCATAACAGAAATCCAAAGCACATTTAAAGACTCTCCCAGCCACAGACTTATGTTAACCATATGACATTGATTGATTGATTGAAGTTTATTACGAGCAAAAAAAAAAAAAAAATATATATATATATATATATATATATATATATATATATATACTAACACAATATACATAGAAAAAAATAGAACCGTTTATCTCCCATATATATGTATATATATCTATACATATACATTACAAATAATAACTATACAAATACATTTATACACATATATATGTATAAGTACATACAGTATATATACCTAAATACACATACACACATTAAAATTATGATACACATATCCACACACATTATTTACACACATAATACCTGTTCTGTATAGCAATTTAATCATCATTTTCTTTCTTTTGCAGAACATAAAAGAAGAAATTTGGAAGAATATCTGTAACCGAACAGGCTCGGTTGCTATTGACTTCCATTATATTTTTGTCCATATAATGAAAGTCAATGGGAACCGAAACTCTTTGGTTACAAATATTCTTTAAAATTTCTTCTTTTATGTTACCCAAAAGAAAGAAAATCATACAGGTTTTGAATGTTTTGGTGTGGGTGAGTGAGTGGAGGCGGGCTAATTTGCATATTCATAGAACTGTGTTTACTAAATGTGGCAAGGGTGTAGACTAGAGTTACATTCAAGCTATTTTAAAAGGTTTAAATATGTCATTTTGTTGTTCAAAGATGAGTTTTAAGAGATAAAATGATAGACTACAGGGGGACTTTATCTGTATAATTACATGGATCTGATATTTTACTTCTCCCGACCTATTCTATGGTCATTATTTAGCATTGTCGTTTAATATTTTTAAAGTGGCCATTATTGTGATGATTCACGTGCTAAATCTAGATGGGACATTTAACTTTCTTTACAGAGGAAAGTAAATCTACCTGTAAGCGTTACTGGTTTGACAACACAAAAGTCATGCTGATCCGTGAACATACACGAATCCTCATTGGGAATCACTGCTGTATTTCATTCATGTCGTTCTGACCTCACGGTCGGTTCGTTCTCATTCTTCTGTTCTTCCGCACCAGAGTGACACATCTCAACACAATGAACGCAAACACACTCACAAACACACACCTCCATACAAAGGCCCTGTCAAATTCCCCACATTCCCCTGCATTAGTTCTGCATATATGCCTTGTCCCCTGTTCCCAGAAGCCTCCCCTCGCGCCGACCGTCACTGGTGGTCCTAAGGGTCGACAGATTTTAATTTACATTTACATTTATGCATTTGGCAGACGCTTTTATCCAAAGCAACTTTCTTTGCATTTCAAGGTACACATTTACACTGTTCTCAGTTCTTGCTTTCCATGGGAATCGAACCCATTTTCGATTCGGACACTTTTTCCCCCAAGTTGTGAATAAAACAGATAATTGCAAGACTGTCAGTCTTTAAAGCTTTGAAATGTTCTGTTTAATTCAATGTGTTACTTGCCATTTCATTTATTTGTGAAATGTACTAGCAATTTCTGAGTGAAAATGGTTTCCTACCGCTAAAATAAGAAGCTAATGGAGTGCTATAATTAGGGATGGGAATTGAAAACCGGTTCCACTAGAGAACCGGTTCTAAGTTTTACGATCCATCGATATTGTATGCCCTCGACGTTAACGAGTCCTCTTATCAATGCTCCTGCTCTGAGTCAGCCATAGTATGTAGGCTACAGACCGTGAACTCACAACTGTCCCTTTTGTCCTTTATCAAGCACCATAGCACGGCGTCCAAAGCGAATTTTTGTACCGCCAAAGCCTTATTTGATAGGTGAGTAAAATTGAAAAACTCTCTCTGGTAATGTAGATGAACCGCTGCGCTTGTGACAGTGCGCATGTTAAACTGATCGAGCAGAGAGAGAGAGAGAGAGAGAGAGAGAGAGAGAGAGAGAGAGAGAGAGAGAGAGAGAGAGGAGAGCCCCGGTCGCGCATGCGCACTCTCTCTCTTCGGAGCAAGGCTTCACCGTCTCAAAACTAAGCGCTGTCTTGCTCTCTCTCCCTCGCACATATTAATCAAAATAAACGACACGATGGTAAGGTCGGGAGACTAAAGTTTCATGTGGAGCATTCGGAGATTTGTTTTTCCTGAATTACTGGGTGTGAATTATACTAAAATACGTTGCCTTATCTTCTCTGAAAAGCGTTCCGCACATTCAGCTGACATTAACCACACTTCAAATAAACGAAAAAAAAAAAAAAAATCCAGAGATGAAATGTTTTCTGTGATGACACACATCTTGTGGGATGTCCCAACCGCCGGGATAATCACACGACGCGCACACGTCCGATAGTGACACGTCCAATTCGCGAACTAATGACTCATTTGAACCGATTCGTTTTAATGAATAGTTAAAACAACACTGAACTCACGGGACGTTTAATCGGTGTATAACTAATCGGTAACACTTTACAATAAGGTTCCATTTATTACATAAATTACATAAAAAGTACAGTTTGCTTAGTCCAGTGTAAGCTTTAAAACAAATAAAACCACTTGTTTTTCCCCCCGAAAAAGCATATGACTACTTTTTCCCCACACAGTGCTATCAGGAATCGATAAGAGAATTGTTAAAGAATCGGATCGTTAAGCAGAATCGTTAGTGGCATTGATATTAATAAAATCTTATCAATTCCCATCCCTAGCTATAATTAGACTGAATAATGCATACAACACTGGATACTATATGTTCCCAAAAAGCAGTTTTAGAGCAAGTCTTTAGGATTAACTCAGTATATGTAACATATGTTCGTGTTATCCACCAGAACATGCCAACCACATGAAAACACATGCAATCAGGTGCTGTATGTACAGCACACACACACACACACACACATACCGTTCTCACAAATGTAGAGCACATGCAGACTGCAGCTGTAAACCACACAGAAATACTGATGTACAAAATACTGCACTAATATTATATAAAACAAAAACGCACATCAGTACACACTCAAGGAGCAAATAAAATACAAAACTGAATTATAAAAAACCAATGAATTTGTTTGTTTGATCTGGACTGATGTGATCTCTAGATTTTTAAAAACTCTGTAAATCTAGTTTTTATTGCTGTTTACGGGCCTGTTTGACCCTCAGAGCAGTAAATGCTGGGGTTTTCACCACTGGTGTATAAATAGATTTAAAGAAAAACAGAGTTCTTGCTTTCCCTGGGAATCGAACCCATGACCTTGGCGTTGCAAGCGCCAAGCTACAGGAAAGCTTAATCTCACTCACACTCTCTGGGGTCACCAAAGGTCACGATTGTCCTGATCAGGTGATGTGATTACCTACGATTCTTTAATATGAATATGTAAATCAGAATGCTGAAGTGTTCAGACACAGTTGTTGTTTTTTTTAAATACTGGAACCAAATTATTTTCATGAGATTCGGGTCCATTAACGGGTCTTGAACACCTGCGCTCTTCAGACACTCCATGTGTTTCCAGTAACACTTTACAATAAGGTTCCATTTGTTATTAACATTAGTGAACTACATTGAAAATACTTATAATGCATAAATTTCAACATTCACTGATACAGTATTACAATCAAAAGTTGTATCTATTACAGTCCCCTAGTGGTGAAAGTCCAGCTTTTAATGTTGTTTATGTGTCTATGTGTTGTTTTTAATACGCTTTAAGACACACCATGTGTAAGTTCATAAGTCGACAGCATTGCTGAGTATTTCCTCCTGAAAACTGCAGTGAACCAAAGACAGTCTCAAAAACACGGTTTGAAATCGCTGGTGTTTCTGACGTCACAAACGACCTTGGAACCAATCAGATCAACAATTTGGTGATCAAAGATTAATTTTAAGGGATACATACAATTATTGACTGCTGGAGGACTTTAATATTATTTAATGGACCTGATCTAAAATTAACTATCAATAAACAGTTGTATTTTTTAACTAGCGTTAACAAAGATGAATAAATACTGTAACAAATGTATATTGCCCATTCATTGTTAATTAATGCTTTTGTTAATGAAACCTTATTGTAAAGTGCCACCAATCAATTAGATCTAAAACAAATTATGTTTTACAACAAACCCGATGCAAAATGATGAGTGATTCCTGAACAAATGACTCTTTCTTTCTTTTATTTACAAAGCACCGTTAACCCAACTCCTGGTTGACCCAACGTGTTGTATAATACACAACAAAATAGAAAGACAATACAAACAATACAGTAGATAAGTTATACCTGGTTAAAAGCTATAACTGTTTTGCAAGAACTGTGGTTCTTGAAAGGAATCAGTCTAAAAGAAAAAGATTCATCAATGAACTAAAAGAATCATGAATGAATCCCCATTCCTGCCCAAAATGTTGAGGAAAATATTACAGAAATCTCTCAAAATATTTGATTGCAACTTAAAAATGTTTAAGCAAAGCTGGCAGTGAAAAACGGCACAGTAGGAGTCCATTTCATTGGTTGCACACAGGCTGTAAAGAGCCAAAGCAAAACGCATTCACAGTCTTCATTAACGATAGACTCGTCAGGAGATCATGAGGGAGGACAGAGAGGAGATCACTCAGTGAGGTAACACACAACATGTACACCAGCGTGTTCCTGTTCATAGTTCACGCACGCTTGTATAGAGGATATGCATTGAAGAGCTGATGTGTGACTGGATTTAACAGGGGAAACTGTGAAAACGCGAGTGGAACGAGGGATTATCAGTTTAAAACTAAAGGTTGGACTCGATATAAAGTTCCTTACAACTTACCAAAGATCCAGTGATCATGGATATTGACATGCATGCATGTTTCCTGACATTTATATGAGCCTGATTTTAACGCCGGCGAAATACATAAAGCAAATTTCCCTGTGGACGCTTTATATAAACACAATATAGGTCTAAATCCATTTGATGATCACTCATATCAATGTCATATATATCGCCCAGCCCTAAAACTTGTATAGTTTTTTTGTCAGTGTTTGTTTAAAAACATCCAATTATGCAGAATAAACGATGGTAAATATTTAATTGATGAGTTGTCAATATAATATAGCGATGATTTTACCCCTAAATTCAGCATTTTGACACAAAATCATAACTGCAAATCCACATTTCTCTGCCTGGATCCAGTTGTTTCTGTGAATTGCATCGATCCATTTGCTTCTCTGTTCTTTATCTTTCGCCATCTGTAAAAATATACCTCTGATTTCTTGTAAAATCTAGTTGTACAGTCACTCTCAAAGCTCTTTCCCGGTTTAAATGTGTTTTGTGTGTTTTTCAGGCTGAAAACTATCAGTCTTTCTGCCACTCAGTGTGTGTGAGCGCAGTCACTCCGGCCGACGGTGACGTCACACGCATACACACTATTCTCTCACAGCACTCGGGTGTTTACGAGGGCCACCAAACCCACGGCGGATATTCCTCAGCATTCCTCCAGCTTCAGGAATCTGTCACAGAGACAACAAACTCTGTCCTGAGATCAAACAGACTCATGTCAACACACTAACCTCACAGCAAAGACAGAGTCGTATAAACCACATCGTTCACCATCCATCAGTAAAATCAGTGTTCAAAACTGATCTCATGTGCAAACCGTGAAACCTTAATAATAATAATGAGGAGGACTGGATGTCCCTTGAGGTGTATGATGTCACAGACTGCCTAAAAAACCTCTTAATCGCGTTAAAATAACAGTAACTTACAGCCTCTCATGGCCTATTACTATAATAATACAAGAACACTATTATTGAAAAAAGTGAACAAACTCAGTCTTTTGCAACAAATTGCTTAATTGTGCATCCAATGAGTAACAATGAATAATTGAATGTTTTGTTACTTGTAACTTGTTTTTTGATCATAAGTAGTTTCAGTTGTACTTCAGGCACATCCGCTTCCATCCATTAGATGATTAATGAATAAATGAATCACATGCATTAATTAATTTATCACGTTTAACATCTATAGCATGTGTCCGGTGGGACCACAGTCTGATAGACGACTGGGGTTTTGGCAGAAATTATTGAATGCATTATAAAGAAGAAGCCTGAATATAGCATCATGCATGTTCAAAATCTTATATAAAGGAACCTTTTTATCCATAATGATTTACAATTTCTCCTCTTAGTCTTTCCTTCAAAATATTCACATAAATCAAATCTTTAAAGTCCCCCTGTAGTCATTTTATCCCTAAAAATCACCAAAATTACATATTTAAGCGTTTTTTTTCCTTGAAAAAAAATTCTTCATGCCTTAAAATACACCCTTGCCTCATTTAGTATACGCAGTTCTATGAATATGCAAATGAGCCCCGCCTCCACTCAAGCTGTGTTCACACTAAAAGAGACTTTGTTGTTGCATGTCGCCAGTAGCCATGTTTCCATCCACTTGTCAATCGAATTATCTGAAGTTCGGTAAAAAACATCATGCGAATAAAGCTGGTGAAAGTGTGTTTCCATCAAACGGCTTTAAAGCGGATAAAAACCTGTGCGTAATGACGTCACATGCTGTTTTGCGATCAAATTGGTATATCGAATTGATTTGAGACATGTTAAGGTGTTTCCATTCATTTTCTCACCGAATTGCACAACATTCAAGCCAACATTTGCGAACAAAGTTTTACTAGGCAAAATGGATCGCGCCATAATAACGTTTCCATCCGCGTTTATCGCATAAGCCGTATATCGATCAAGATAAAATCCGATGAGACCGATCGTATTTCATTTGAGTCGATATTCATGAAATTCAATCGAATTTTACTGTTTCCATAAGGCATTTTTCATTCGATATCACTTTCAATATCTATCAATGCGGATAAAAACGTGTGGATGGAAACATAGCTAGTGGCTGGCGGTGAGGTCGCTAGTGGGCGTTCCCACGACTGGTTGCCTAGTAATGTTTGTGAGTGACATTCACGGATGTTACTCCATGTTGTAGACAACAAATCCATTTTCTTGCCGCTACAAACAAACATTTTGGAAGGAAAAGTCTAAATATAAATGATATCAGTACATAAAATGCATAATATTAAAGATGAACGAGAAACAGCGAGTCTAACTGCAGCAAACGGGCAAATGCCGGTCTATCTGGGTTCACAAAACCATTCAGGCTCGGAGTCAGAACAGCGAGTACCACCGTATGTACACTAACTCATATCATAAATTATAGGACAGTTTCTGACTGCTAAAATGAGCTTCTCCTTCATCTTGCCTCGGTCGACCTCGGCACTGAAGAGTGACAGATCACGTGACTCCACTGACTTCACTCCTATTGGTTGTCGCTCCTGAAAGTTGCTCTTTATTTGCATTTAGTTAAACAGATCTCAACTTTGTCGCATCGCTGGACACGCCCCATCCAGTCGCCAACGGTTGCTGTCGCTCGTGTCGCCGGAAATCACCCGCTCTCCATTGAAATCAATGGTATCGTGTCGCTCTGTCGCTTGTAGTGTGAACGCAGCTTCACTCCCTCAGCTCAGAGATCCACTGGTTGACGATCACACGTTGATCTGATTGGTTACAAGGTCGTTTGTGACGTCAGAAACACCAGCGATTTCACACCGTGTTTTTGAGACTGTCTTTGGTTCACTGCAGTTTTAAGGAGGAAATACTCAGCAATGCTGTCGACTTATGAACTTACACATGGTTTGTCTTAAAGCGTATTAAAAACACCACATAGACATTAAATATAAACAACATTAAAAGCTGGATTTTCACCACATGTGGACTTTAATTAAACTCAAATAGTTGAAAGAAAAAACACCTGAGAATACAGTAATGATGCGTTGCACAAGTCATGAAATGGCTATAAGATAATACTTTAATTGTTGGAATACTCATTTAGACTATCTGGGCAATAATTAAGAAGTTTAAATAAACTGGAGATGGAAAACGATGTGTGTCTATATTGGCCCCACACACACTGAGGAGGATCCTCAAAGTTGGACAATTGCAGATTCTAGTCAGAAAGTCTCCAAAGTTGTGATTAGACCTCACCTAATAACCACAATCTGTTCGGGAAGGTTGCAATAAAAAGCCTTTGGAGACATCAAGTCAAGTCAAGTCAAGTCACCTTTATTTATATAGCGCTTTTTACAATACAGATTGTATCAAAGCGCTTCACAGTGATAACATGAAAACAATATATCAAACAGCATCTCACACACCTACAGTTTTCCAGGTGTTACTGGAACTGGGTTTGATGGCCAGATAAGAAAAAGTTAAACACCAGAGCTGGGTTTGGCATAGACCAAAACATAGCCATGTAGAAAAGTACCTCATCCCCACTGTAAAGTATGGTGGTGGATTTTAATGCTGTTTTAATTCTTCCAAAGACCCAGGACAACTTTTTCGGATACACGGCCACGACATCATAAACTACATAAAGCACTAGTAGATATTAAATCAACACCTGACTCACCCTGTCAGGAAGCTTAAACTGGGCCGGGGTTGGATCTTCCAGCATGGCAATGATCCAAAGCACATCTCAAAATAAACATCAGAATAGTTTACTGAAGGTTTAGCCATGGACACAGCATTCCCCGACCCAAACCCCATCAAAACCCTGTGGGATGAGCTGAAGATAAGAGTCCACAAGCATGAACCTCTGAATCTGAAGGATCTGAAAGAGATTCTGTGTGGAGGAATGGTCCCAGATCTCTCGCTTTATGTTCATCAACCTGATTATTACTGTATGTACACAACGCCACCGACTTGAGCTGCAAAGAAGCTCTGGCCGCCCTGTTAAAGGGATAGTTCACTTTGAAATTAATTTTTGATATGTTTTAGCTTACCTCAAGGGCATCCAAGATGTAGGTGTCTTTGTTTCCGCAGTAGTTTCAATTTCAACGAAACGAGTGGTTTGTGTGAGAAAACGAACAGTATTTATATCATTTTTACCTCTTGTAACGCACAGACCGAAGCGCCGGCGCCCTCAGATCACTTGGATGTGGCTGTGGTTACAAGAGGTAAAAACGATATAAATACTGTTCGTTTTCTCACACAAACCACTCGTTTCGTGTCTTAGGCCATCAATGTGTACTTACATTTACGAGTCATTAAATCATGTTTAATTTGGACTTCTCTGTGCATGCTCTTTGAGGTGGTGACCATAGACCTGCATTATATGACTGACAGACAAGAACGGTTTGACCTAAAAATATCAAAATTGAAACTACTGCGGAAACAAAGACACCTACATCTGGGATGCCCTTGAGGTAAGCTAAAACATACCAAAAAATTATTCCAAAGTGAACTATCCCTTTAAAACTACCGTCAGACAATATATAATGTGAGCCGGTCCTGTCTATAACCAAACCCCCTAGAACACAGTCATTGTGCTGTAAATGACCCATAGCCTTGAACAACAAAATCTGAAGTCAGATAACAGCCAAGACTGGGAACAATTACTGGGAACATCAAGAGCTTATTAGATGAAACCTGCTCCAGGCTCAAGAGAGAGAAAGGGGAAGAAATTAGTTTCTTTATACCTCCATTCCTGCTTTTCCTCTCTAGTTCTGCCTCAAAACTGTGTGTTTGTTCACTCCATGTGGCTGATGTGACGTCCTTCTTCATGAAAAACACACACACTTTATAATACAACATATTATATTTTACTAGGTAAATATTTCTTTTCTTTTTTTTACTATGTGTTGTTGTATTATTATATCGGTGCATTTGTTTCCATTGTTATATTAGTCCAAAATCAGTGTGAGAAACATTCTTTGATTATTTTTAATGAGACTTTACGGTTTTAAAGGATTAGTTCACCTCAAAATGAAAATTTCCTATAGGGATGCACGATTTTGGATTTTGGACGATATTCGATATGCCGATATTTTCAAACAAATTTTGCCCGATGCCGATATATTTGTATTTTTTTTAAGTGCAAAAAAAGCTTATTAAAGCTTCTATTAAAGTTCTCAGTCAAGAGCAGTGAGTGATTTCCTCTTTGTGTTTTGTTGTTTTATTAACATTAAAGGGATAGTTCTCCCAAACATTTTAATTGTCATCATTTACTCTCTCAAGTTGTTTTAAACCCAAATAAATGTCTTTCTTCTGGTGAAAATAAAAGTTATTTGGAAGAATGTGGTAAACCAAACAGTTGCTGTACTCCAGTGACTTCCATAGTATATTTAAGCACAAGAAAGAAATGAATACAGGTTTGGAACAACATTAGAGTGAGTAAATAATGACAGCATTTTTATTTCTGGGTGCAGTGTCTCTTTAAGGACAAGCGGCAGCATATTATTACTGTCTCTTTAAGAACTGCACGCGACGCGTTTAATATACACACATTTGACAAGCAGATTTTCTCTGTTTGCTTTCACTTTAGACATTGTGTGTATTTGACAGTATCAGCGCAATAAGACTCGAAAGATTAGTCCAGTATGCAGGCGCTGTGACGGCTTTAGTTCCTGTGAGCGTCGGGTGTAACGTGCTCAGAAAAGCGCATGTTAGAACAGCGCATCAGCACGTGAATGACATGTTTAACTAGCAAGACTTTTAGCAAGACATGCAAATAATTAACTTTTGTGAATTGCGGTGTCCCGTGAGTGTAACTCTACCTCTGCGTTTACATGTGATGTGATGTGAATGTACGTCGCGTTGTACAGTATGTTGAGATGAAGGCGCCAGAATTGAACTGATAGAATGCACGATACTATGATTTTTCTTCAAAAGCAGATCGTGGAGACATTTTAATCGTCCACGATCAAAAACCGTGAGACGCACACCCCTAGTTGGAAGTTTAAGCTCATGCTTTGTTCACGGTCGTCACGTGCGCATAGGAAACACGCCACCCTATCGGCAAGGCTCATCGGCAGAAATATTCATATCAGCCGATGCCGATGATGGTCATTTTAAGCTTTTATCGGCCGATACCGATGTTGTCCCGATATCATCGACATCGTGCATCCCTAATTTCCTAATAATTTACTCACCCCAATGCCATCCAAGATATCCATGTCTTTCTTTCCTCAGTGGAAGAAAAAATAAGTTTTTTGAGAAAAACATTTCTGGATTTTTCTTCGAATAATGGACTTCAATGGCAACCAACGTTTTGAAGTCCAAATCAAAGCAGTTTTAAAGTTCTTTGAAGAGCTTCAACCGGCTGTGCACGATCAGCTGAGGAAGAGGGTCTTATCTAGCGAAACGATCAGTCATTTTCAAAAAAAATATATATATATACTGAATATACTTTTTAACTACAATTGTTCGGATTGAGCTGATCTGCAACACTACCGGGAACTACGTCATCACGTTGAAAGGTCACGCTCGATGAGATTTAAACACCCAGGATACACACACGTAAGGACCATTTTAAACAATATTATGACACAAAGACATAAATATGTCATTCAACATACAATACAATTTGAACTATCCTCCTTCGCACGGTCGCTTTGTAAACAGTGGGGCGGTACTACTTACGCCGGCGCCGGCGACATCGAGTGTGACCTTTCAACGTGATGACGTAGTTCCCGGTAGTGTTGCTTTCGTCAACGAAAATTATGACTAAATATCGTCGTCAACGAACCTTTTTCACGTGACGAAAACGAGACGAGACGCAACGTAAATGCTGGTCATGTGACGATGACTATAAATAAATGTATAATGCAATATTGTTGACGAATAAAAACAAGACTAAATGTGGTTTACAAAATAAAAACTATGCTAAAATGTCTCTTCGTTTTCGTTGACCAAAACGAGACGAGGCGAAATGTTATTTAATGTAGGCTACTTCTAACATGTTTGGTTGGTAAAATAAATATGTTGTATATTCAAATCAGAGCATCTTCTGTGTCTGGAATGGATGTATTCTTGAGTCTATAAGGTAGCAATAATATAATAAGATAACTATAAGAAGATAAGATTGTTTGAAATGGGTTTGGCTAAAAGAAAATCTTGGTTTCGTCTATACTAGGTAGGCTACTTATACTATATTGACTGGGTTAAACAGAATTGATTACTAAAAAGAGACTAAAATACAATTTTCATTGACTAAAACTAGACTATGTCTTTCGTCGACTAAAACTAGACCAAAATGTCATCAGTTTTCGTCGACTAAAACTAGACTAGACTAAAAAGAGTATGAATGTAACTAAAACTAATAAAAACTAAAATGACAGCTTGACACAAAGACTAAAACTAAAATTAAAACAGGCCGCCAAAAACAACACTAGTTACCGGCGAGTTGCAGATCAGCTCAATCGGAACAATTGTAGTTAGAAAGTATATATATATATTTTTTTTTTTTAAATGACCTATTGTTTCGCTATAAAAGACCCTCTTCCTCAGCTGATCGTGCACAGCCGGTTAAAGCACTTCATAGACCTTTGAAACTGCATTGATTTGGACTTCAAAACGTTGGTTGCCATTGAAATCCATTATTCGAAGAAACATCCAGAAATGTTTTCCTCTAAAAACTTATTTTTTCTTCCACTGAGGAAAGAAAGACATGGACATCTTGGATGGCATTGGGGTGAGTAAATTATTAGGAAATTTTCATTTTGAGGTGAACTAATCCTTTAATTCTTACATTAAGATTTTTAATCATCTTGGCATTAATGGCTGTGTGGTTGATTGATATAACTTATTTATAGAAAATAAAACTTTTTAAGCCATTTCTGAGCAATTGCATGAATATCAAGATATATAAAATATGGGAAAAAAATCTGAAAAATACTCAGCTATGATTGTTTAGCAATATCACCCAGCCCATACACACCCAAACACACATATAAATCCGCTTAAGGGTTCAGAGAGCTGTTTGTCTTTTAGAAAATCTTTTGCATATTTGTTTTCCTCAGCTAAATATATCAAGTCTGCTGCTGAAACACACACACATATGGCAGTAATCATGAGTAAGGGAGTGTATGTCTGAATGAATCAGATCAAGCTGTTATTTGGAGACATGTACAAACCAAAACCAACCGAATCCCTGCAGTCCAGTCCAATATTACTCATAATAAAAACAATCCACACAGCGACGATGCGGATGACCGATCACAAAGACAACAGCACACCTGCCAACAACATCCGTCTTGGACTGAGAATCAGAAGAATAATGAGTGACTTTATTTGAGCTCTCTGAAATGAAACAAGGGATGAAGTGTGTGGCATTTTCAGAAGTATAAGTTTTAACCCCTTAATGCTTTTTTTATTGTTTTTTTCCCCATATTTTAGTAATCTAATCATCATAAATTACCCAGCTGGCAATGGCATTTTAATGTCGAGTCACTGTTGAATCAACGTCAGGTGCCAGTGTTGGATAACCGTTGAATTTTGTTTAGATTTTGCAAGTTAGATTGCAAATTGGATTTTGGAACAACGTTATTTTTCTACTGATATATTTCAACAAAATGTTTAAAAGTCATGGTTGTAAAAATAATGTTGATTTGATGTACAACTCAAATTTTTTTTATATTTTATTGTTGAATCCGTAGTGAGTCAACAACACAACTTCAACTATTTGGTGTTCAACGTTGTCTTAACGTTGAATTAATGTTTTTTCATAAACTGACATTTAAACGTTTAATGTCAGTCGAATGCTAGCTGGGTAGGCATCATTGAAAGCTTAAAAACTCAAAAATCATATTGTGAAATCCGGTTTGAAATCGGACATCGCATTAACATGGAAACGGTACTTAACCCTCTGGTGTAATAATTTGTGTTTTAAGAGGATTTTATGGTACTAAATTATATTTATGGAATAGTTATGAACTATTTACCTGTTAGGGTTAGGTTATTGCTGAAGAGAAAAGCACACTGACAGTTATAGTTATAGAAGTTTAAGTTTATTATTATAAAAAACGCATACAAATATTATTTTTAAATGTTATATTTTTTATTTTTATTATTAATTTGATCCCCATTTGTTTCCAATCCGCTCATTTTTTACCAAGAAATAGTGGTCATACCCTTTTCAAATCATGTCCATGAATTTGTATGTGTGTGTGTTTGTGTGTTCAAACAGCAAGTACCAAAAGGGTTAAAGCCGTTTAGCAGGCTCCTCCCCTTTAGTGGGCGTTGTCATGTTTCATATTATTTTATATGAAAATATAATTTATTTATTTTATAATCAAAATTGCTTCTAATTGTGACAAACCCATATTGTTGGAAAGGTCTGAGACTCAAAGTTCCTTGTTTGGCGACTGTTTTGAGGTAGAAATGATACTATGACAGAAATGTGTTAATTTGAACACATGAAAAAAATTAATTGATAGCTATTTGTGGAATAGCGCCTAAAAAATCTCATAGGAACTTCAATTTTTGACATTATGGCTTTGATTTATAGCAATTTTAGAGTAAAAAATATTTTGTAAAATACATATTTTGCATAAAATTAAAATATTATTAGTACAGTACATTTGCTTTACAGTAAATTAAAAAAAAAAAAAAAAAAAAAAATTTCCCCTTCATTTTTTAAACTGATTTCACTTAATCAATAATCTTTAAAAAGAGACCACGGTCTTTATTCCAAAGCATTCACGTATTACATCCATGTATGCTAACTAAGGGGTTAAACTTATTTCAAAACAAACTTCTTTTTGTGACATATTTTGCTTGTAAACGGTTTGTGCATCTTTCTTTCCAATAAATTCACACTCGCTTTGATGTGTTCTTATCTAATGCAATAACATTCAGACATTTATAAGTGTGCGTGAAGTGTTTTGGGTCAAGTCCTGTTGGACGTTGTGCTCCGCTTTCAGATGTTTTAAAGTCTCGGTGACTCAGTTTTACAGCATAAACACAGACGATTGAGCAACTCTGAACTCCTGAGAAGCTCAAGACCTCCTACAAAGTCAAAACAGAGAGATAAAAGCCGCTCGTCTTTACGTTGCTTTGCCTTATATAGAGCAGAATGCTGGGCTGATGGGATGTACTGTTTATATACATACACACGGTGTATTTGAAGCTGTTTCTGAGTTCTGTTGCTGCAGTTGAGCAGATGAGAGACAGACAGATAATGACGGTCCACCAACACACATACTTCACTCCTCACGTCACACCGTTTACTCTGAGAAACCAGCTGTTTCTGAGCCGCTGATTTCTGTCAATACTCCATCAACCACAATCCTTTGTCTCTCTCTCTCTCTCAAAGTCTCTCTCTCAAAGTCTCTCTCTCAAAGTCTCTCTCTCAAAGTCTCTCAAGTCTCTCTCTCTCAAAGTCTCTCTCTCTCAAAGTCTCTCTCTCTCTCTCAAAGTCTCTCTCTCTCAAAGGTCTCTCTCTCTCAAAGTCTCTCTCTCTCTCAAAGTCTCTCTCTCTCTCAAAGTCTCTCTCTCTCAAAGTCTCTCTCTCAAAGTCTCTCTCTCAAAGTCTCTCTCTCAAAGTCTCTCTCTCTCAAAGTCTCTCTCTCTCAAAGTCTCTCTCTCTCTCAAAGTCTCTCTCTCAAGTCTCTCTCTCAAAGTCTCTCTGTCAAGTCTCTCTCTCAAAGTCTCTCTCTCAAAAAGTCTCTCTCTCTCAAAGTCTCTCTCTCTCAAAGTCTCAAAGTCTCTCTCTCTCTCAAAGTCTCTCTCTCTCAAAGTCTCTCTCTCTCAAAGTCTCAAAGTCTCTCTCTCTCTCAAATGGCGCTTTTCCACTGCGTGGTACGACTCGACTCGGTACGGCACGGTTCGGTTCGCTTTAGCTCGGTTGCTTTTCCACCGCAGTTAGTACCCCTTCAAAGTGGGTGGGACTGATCGTTATTTTGTCCCTACACTGTTGTAGGTCCGGTGATAGCCGTGTGCGGCTAAGAGCTGAGCTACTTCTTGGAACACTTTTTCATTCCGTTTTGCCCCATCCAGCTCTCGCTGGATCCGCTCCTCGGCAACCAACGAGAGGAACGTCTGCACCTCGTCCACTGACCACGATTTAGCCATTTCTTTTTAAAGTTTAAAAAACAGATGCTACCGCGTTGGCTGTTGTCTACTGGTTATTTAAATCTAGCGGGTTTAGTGTCCAATGACGCTGGTAGTGACGATTCTGTCTGTCCAATCAGTGATCTGCAGTGTTTTTACGTCACATTTTAGTACCGGTACGGAATGCTTGGAACCTCAACAGACCAGGTACCATTTAAAGCGAGCCGTACCGTACCGTACCATGCAGTGGAAAAGCACCACAAGTGAGCCGTACCGAACCGAACCGTACCGTACTATGCAGTGGAAAAGCGCCAAAAGTCTCTCTCTCTCAAAGTCTCTCTCTCAAAGTCAAAGTCTCTCTCTCAAAGTCTCTCTCTCAAAGTCAAAGTCTCTCTCTCAAAGTCTCTCTCTCAAAGTCTCTCTCTCAAAGTCTCTCTCTCTCAAAGTCTCTCTCTCAGTCTCTCTCTAAGCCAAATTTGAGAACATGCTTTGAAAAAAAATGATGACAGTATTTACATTTTAGTTGAATTATTCAATATAGCAACTTCTGTCGTCATTTATTCACCTTCATGATGTTTAAAACATGTTTTTAGTCCTGTCAAATGCAAAAGGAGATGTTTAGCAGAATATCTAAGCGGTTCATAAAACACTTAATAATGTGATTAGTGCACTATATTCCCAATTTTCTGAAGTCATGTGATGCGTTGTGTGAGAAACTGACCCACTGAAAATCATAATACAAGGGAAAATGTTTTTGTTTGCATACAGCTGGAAGTGCAGTGCACTGAACACATAGAAAAACATTTACTGTAAATAATTACTTGTGAAAACAGTGCATGTGTCAAATGGACGAGTGTTATGATTCTTTTATATTCTTTGGTTTCAGCGTTTTGTGTTCTACAGCAGGGTTTCCCTAAACTTGATGAAAAGCTAATAATTAATTAAATCATAAAAATATAAAACTGAAAGAAATAAACTTTTGTAAATAAAAACAACTAATAAACAAAATAAATAGCATGTCACGTGACGATTAACAGACGCGAATGTGACGTTCAATTATTGAAATAAAATAAAATCTCAGGAGGTGTTCCAAGTAAATATATTAAAAGAGTTCGGATTTTTTATTATTTTTTATTATATATATTTTTAAAGTTATAATTCTTTTTATATGCTTTATTTGAACACTCGGTTTACAGTGTGAAACAACTAAATTAGAACACAACAATAAATATTAAGAATAATATAAAGAATAATCAAATCAAATCAGGTTTATTTATATAGCACAGTTCATCCATCAAAGCAATTCAATGCGCTTTACAATGAAAAATAATTAAACATCATATTAACAATACAAGATACAAGCAGACACAAGAAAAATTTAAAACAATAAGATAAAAAGACGTAAGAAACTGTAAGGCTGAACAGTACAGCTAGGTTTAAGAGCTCAGTCATAAGCACGTGAAAAAAGAAATGTTTTCAACTTGGATTTAAAAATCAATACGTTTGGAGCACATCTAAGATCTTCTGGTAATTTGTTCCAGTCGTGTACAGCAGAGATGCTAAACGCAGCTTCTCCATGCTTTGTTCTAACTCTGTGCTCCACTAGCTGACCTGAGTTCATTGATCTAAGAGCCCTACTTGGTTTATATTTTTGAAACATTTCAGAAATGTACTCAGGACCTAAACAATTCAGTGCTTTATAAACTAAGAGCATCACTTTAAAAACTATTCTATAACTGATTGGGAGCCAATGCAGAGTTTTAAGAACCGGAGTGATGTGCTCTATTCTCTTAGTCCTGGTTAATAATCTAGCAGCAGCATTCTGAACAAGCTGCAGCTGCTTTACAGTCTTCTTCGGAAGTCCGGTTAATAGGCCATTACAGTAGTCAACCCTACTAGAGATAAAAGCATGGATAAGCTTCTCTAGGTCTTTTTAAGGCACCAAGCCTTTGATTCTAGATATATTTTTCAAATGATAAAATGCTGTTTTAGTGACCGCTCTAATATGACTGTTAAATGTGAGATCTGAATCTATCATAACACCAAGATTACGCACTTGATCCCTGGTTTTAAAGGCACGGGAATCTAATTCTTTAATGATACTTGTTCTTTTATTTTTGTTGCCAAACACAATAACCTCAGTTTTGTCTTGGTTTAATTGTAAAAAATTTAGGTTCATCCAGGTTTTTATTTGCTCTATACAGTGGCACAAAGAGTCTATTGAACTGTTGTCGTCTGAATCAAGCGACATATATATTTGAGTATCATCGGCATAACTATGGTAGTTAATGTTATTGTTCTGTAGAATCTGGCCTAAAGGTAACAGAGATTGAACAGAAGCGGTCCAAGAACTGATCCCTGTGGAACTCCGCATGTCATGCCCACCCGGATATCAGATTCAGAATTTCCAATGGTAACAAAGTAACTCCGATCATTCAGGTAAGATCTGAACCAATCAAGGACTGTCCCGGAGACTCCTACCCAATTTTCCAGCCTATCTACAAGAATTCTATGATCTACAGTGTCAAATGCTGCACTGAGATCTAATAGAACCAAAACTGTTATTTTATCAGAATCAGTATTCAGCCGTATATCATTTAAAACTTTAATTAGGACAGTTTCAGTGCTATGCTGTGGTCGAAAACCTGACTGAAATTTATCTAAAAGACCACTTGAAGTCACAAACTCATTTAATTGAATAAATACAGCCTTCTCAATAATCTTGGCTATAAAAGAGAGTTTTGAAATCGGTCTATAGTTATTCATTGTAGAAGCATCCATTGTTCTTTTTTTTAATATAGGCTTAATGGCAGCGATTTTCAAGGACGTTGGAAAAATGCCTAATTGCAAAGAACTATTGACTATTTGCTGCAGATCTGTTACTATAGAGCTAAGAATTGTTTTTAAAAAGTCTGAGGGCAGTATGTCTAGACAACACGTAGAAGATTTAAGATGTCTAACTATTTCTTCTAGGAATTTTTGATCGATTACATTAAATTGCGACATAGTAACCAAGTTATGTCTTGGTGGATGTAGTAACGGTAGAGAATCAGTGTCAGACTGTGTAGTACTAATAGTCCGTCTAATATTAATAATTTTTTCACTAAAAAAACACGCAAATTCATTACATTTCATAATAGATGCGAATTCTAATGTTGCTTGCTGTATTGGATTTGTAAACTTGTCAACCATGATAAATAAAGTGCGGGTATTATTAATACTATTATTGATCATTTCCAATACATGTTGCTGTCTGGCCCTGCATAACTCAATATTAAAATTGCCAAGGCTTTGTTTATAGATGTCGTAATGAATTTGTAATTTAGTTTTCCACCATTTGCGTTCTGCTTTCCTACATTCTCTTTTAAGGGCATTTACCACAATGGTGGTTCTCCATGGTGATTTTTGTTTACTCATATTTCTCTTTACTTTTACTGGTGCAATACCATCGATGACATTCAATATTTTAGCATTAAAATTATCTAGAAGTGCATCAACTGACTCAGCACTTATTGTTGGAGATCTGGCTATAGCTTCTATAAACTGAACATGAGTATTTTCACTAATGTACCTTTTCTTGATAAAAACAGAGTTTACTGGCAAATTAAAAGTAGTAGACAATTCAAAAAAGACACAAAAATTATCAGATAGGGCTAAATCCTTAACCATGACAGATAACATATCAAGACCTTTCGAAATAACCAGATCTAAAATGTGACCATGAGTATGTGTACTCTCTTTCACATGTTGAGTGAGGTCAAAGGTGTCTAAAAGTGCAAAAAATTCTTTGACATTATTGTCTGTACTATTATCTATATGAATATTAAAATCCCCTGTAATAATAAACAACTTAAAATCAACCGATATAATAGAGAGTAATTCAGCAAAATCTTCAATAAAATTAGCAGAATATCGCGGCGGTCTATAAATCGTTACAAACAGAATTTTGGGAGTACCCTTCAATATAAAACAAAGATATTCAAACGAAGTAAAATGACCTAATTTATTTTCTTTACAGTGATATGTATCTTTAAATAAGGCAGCCACCCCTCCTCCTTTCCTACCATTTCGACATGTAGTCAAATATGCAAATTTTTCAGGAGCTGTCTCATTAAGGATAGTAGCACTACAGTCCTGTGTAAGCCATGTTTCAGTAAGAAACATAAAATCTAAGTTATGGGATGATATAATATCATTTACCAAGAATGATTTGTTGGCAAGGGATCTAATGTTAAGTAAGGCCAATTTAATAGATATAGTGGGGGATCCTAAACTGGTGGGTTGGCGTGGTACAGTTAACAGATTAGACTGATTTATTTTATTAGTTACACGCTCATCACGATTCATTCTATTTCCAATCATCACAGGAATAGAAATACCGGGTCCTAGCTTATACTCAACACAATCAGCAAAGTTATTTTCACAATGGCAGGGACCCGGATAGTAAAAAAAAACTTTACCAACGGCAAAGCACAAAACAAAATCAGAACTAGACAGTAAAATAAACCAGAATGGAAAGAAAGAAAGAAAGAAAGAAAGAAAGAAAGAAAGAAAGAAAGAAAGAAAGAAAGAAAGAAAGAAAGAAAGAAAGAGGGCATTAACTAAATTAAAAGAAATGTAAACATGAATTAAGGTAAAAGGTGTGTAGGTCGTGCAAACTGTAGATGTTCTGGGTGTTTTTGGGTTAAGAGAAGATGAAATTGAAATCAAGTAATGTTAAATCTCGTGTAAAAAAAAATTTATCTCGTGTAAGAAAACCAAAAAAATTGGCTTACAATTTGAAAACTAAAAATCTACATAGGAAAATAATTGGATTTATTATAAAGCAGGCATTTGAATCCGCTTTAAAAAAATCCAAAAATAACAGTTTCGGGATTCATTGAGAAACTAACTTAAAGTTATAGCCTAATTCGCGCACGTCAATCACCGCGGCGTGACGTCACGTGAAGCAGGTTAACGGCTTATGTCGACGGTGTTTAACGGCTCATGTCGACGGTGTGTAACAGACTCACTCACCTGAGATGTGGCACACGGTTTGATAATCATCACAGCAGTCCCCGCTCCTCCTGCAGTACGTGTCGCAGTAACACACGGATCTCCTCGCACTCTTCTCCACACACTCGTTATTCCGTCCCGGACAGCATCTCGGTGTCGGTCTATCCGCGCATCCCGCCTCACACACTCCGGACACACACATTACCAGCACAAACACCGCACAAACACGAGCTCCCATCATTATCATCATCACGACGCCTCAGAATACGTATTCGGGTTTCGCTCTGACACAAAAAATAACTTTCTCACGAATCTGCGCACTTTCAGAAGAAACGGAATGAGCGTCGCGAGTCCAGTCAGCAGAAGTTGATCTGTGCTGAAGGTGCGCGCACGCTGAGTCACTGACGCGCGTCTCGCGCAGCGCCGCCCGCAGGACGCGCACGCAATTACTACACACATCAACATAGCGTCTTTTTTTTACAGTCTATTGTCTAAAAAAACCCATAAAGAGGCCTAGAATATATCATCGAAGATGTCAAATGTTGGATTAGAAAGATTAATTCACTTCTGGGTATTTTTTGCACCCATATAGGCTATCCTAAATATCTGGGGAGTATTTGTTACCTTTGGGTTGTGTGTAAAATGCCATCCTAATTGATTTGATTCTAGTTCTGGAGATCCTGCAAAACTAACACTTCTAATTCAATTCATCACTAAAGTCTGCATGAGCTGAACTGAACACTTTACAATAAGGTTCGTTAGTTAGTTAACATGAACTGAGAATTAACAATACTTCTACAGCATTTATTAATCATGGTTAATATTAATTTCAACGTTTACTAATACATTATTAAAATCACAGGTTGTATTTGTTAACATTAGTTAATGCACTGTAAACGAACATGAACAATGAACAGCTGCATTTTTATTAACTAACATTAAGATTAATAAATAACAAATGTATTGCTCATTCATGTTAGCAGTACATCATGTTAACTAATGAACCATATTGTAAAGTGTTACCGACTTTTCAAATGCGTCCGGTCTGATCTGAGATCAGCGCTCTGAGCTGTTATTATTACACAACATCTGTTTGTTTCCTCATCTCGGTTATGGGTGATGGACGTGATAATTAGGCTATGATTATGGTGGGATTATGAAATAGGCTACCCCCCACAGAGAGCGAGAATGAGCTGATACCAGCAGATTATTCATGTGACGGAGTCAGTTTGTCTGACAAAGATGGAAAACACACACAAATATCTGATAGAACGCATAATAGAAAACAGATGGAACAGTAGGCCTATATTTTTGTATTGCGAAGGCATTTGATGCTAATCTGCACATATGAGTTCAGATACACAAATATGAGTAACAAATAATTCTGGAACAACAAAGAGTAAGATTACAATAGTCCAAAAAAAAGCACTTTAGACGTGATTTTCTTACTCTGTATTTTTATCTTGATTTCCAATACATTTACTTAAAGGGATACTCCACTTTTTTTTTTGGAAATAGGCTCATTTTACAACTCCCCCAAAATTAAACTGTTGAGTTTTACCGTTTTTGAATCCCTTCAGCCGATCTCCGGTTCTGGCGGTACCACTTTTAGCATAGCTTAGCATACATCATTGAAGTGGACAAGACCATTAGCATTTCTAAAAAAAAAAAAAAAAATGACCAAAGAGTTTCGATATTTTTCCTATTTAAAACTTGACTCTTCTGTAGTTACATCGTGCACTAAGACCTATACTCTCATTCCTGCGTAATAATCAAGAAACTTTACTGCCGTACCATGAGAGCAGCAGGCGTAATGATATGACGCAGCGCCTGAAAATAGGCCACCTTCCCGTCGACACAACGGAACTATTTTCAGGCGCTGCGTCATGTCATTACGCCTGCTGCTCTCATGGTACGACAGTAAAGTTTCTTAAATATTACGCAGGAATGAGAGTATAGTTCCTAGCCATATCAGCCTAGAAAATCGCAACTTTACATTTTCCGTCGGTCTTAGTGCACGATGTAACTACAGAAGAGTCAAGTTTTAAATAGGAAAAACATCGAAACTCTTTGGTCATTTTTTTTTGACTGCACTGTAAAAAATAATCCTGTAAAAAACCGGTAAACTACTGGCAGCTGTGGTTGCCAGCATCATACCGTAACAATACGGTGTGTTACTGTTTTTGTGTTACAGCATATAGCTGTTAAATTAAAGTTTTATTCTGTAGCGGACAATACGGTATTTAGCCGTTAATTTTTAAAACAGTAACACAGTTGCCAGTAGTTTACCGTTTTTTTACAGGATTATTTTTTACAGTGTGGGGGAGTTATAAAATGAGCCTATTTCCAAAAAAAGTGGAGTATCCCTTTAAGATGGAAAATTTTATAAATCTTGTTTTCTGG
>JARWKJ010000017.1:2492201-2494701 GCA_029959095.1 Rhinichthys osculus
GGATAGGGTTAGTGTGTGTGTGTGTGATGGGTAGGTTTAGGGATAGGGTTAGTGTGTGTGTGTGTGTGTGTGTGTGTGTGATGGGTAGGTTTAGGGATAGGGTTAGTGTGTGTGTGTGTGTGATGGGTAGGTTTAGGGATAGGGTTAGTGTGTGTGTGTGTGTGTGTGTGTGTGTGTGTGTGTGTGTGTGATGGGTAGGTTTAGGGATAGGGTTAGTGTGTGTGTGTGTGTGTGTGTGTGTGTGTGTGTGTGTGTGTGTGTGTGTGTGTGTGTGTGTGTGTGTGTGTGTGTGATGGGCAGGTTTAGGGGTAGGTTTAGTGTAAGGGGACAGAATATACAGTTTGTACAGTATAAAAACCAAACGTCTATGGAGAGTCCCCACAAAGATACTGGACCAGACATGTGTGTGTGTGTGTGTGTGTGTGTGTGTGTGTGTGTGTGTGTGTGTGTGTGTGTGTGTGTGTGTGTGTGTACTCACTGATGCCTCTGTATCGGGGTGGATTGGCTCTCTCATCTAACTGTAGTTGTGTCTTCACATACTCTGTAGGAAACGTGATGCAGATTTCAATGCCACCTGCGATGCCGCCTGCACACACCAGATCACACACACACCAGATCACACACACACCGTTAGTTTACATTAATAGGTTAAATAAGTATTTTGATTAGATTATGTCTCTTTCTTTACTACATGATGCAGTGTATATATAAAAAATCATAATGTCAATATATATGCACTACCATAAAGGTTGGAGGTTGTACGATTTTTGCATTTATTTGATGAAAAATACAAAAAAAAAACAGTAATATTGTGAAATATTATTATAATTTAAAAGAACTGTTAAATTATCTGTCTATATGTTAAAATGTAATTTATATCCTGTGATCAAAGCTGAATTTTCAGCATCATTACTCCAGTCTTCAGTGTCACATGATCCTCCAGAAATCACTCTAATATGATAATTTGATGCTCAAGAAACATTTATGATTATTTCTGATAATTAATTTCTTTCAAAATAAAAAATCTTGCTTGCCCCAAACTTTTAAATGGCAGTGTATATATATATATATAAGATGCGTGTATGTTTAAATATATATATATACATACACACACATCTTTTTTAAAGCTGATTGTTAAGGCCTAATTTTTACAGCCCTAAGAGTCACGATCAGTTCATACAGAAGAATCAGATACAGGATTAAATAAGAGCAACGATCCTCTCATCCCTCTCTTTAATTGTAATATCTCATCAGCCCGTGGGGACACTGAGAGACCATTAGCCCGGCTCTGGACCACACACACACACACACACACACACACACACACAGTCACTCACGCACGCACACACACACACACACACACACACACACACACTCACTCGCACGCACGCACGCACGCATGCACACTTACTCACACACACACACACACACACTCACGCACTCACGCACGCACGCACACACACACACAAGTCTGGTTCACTATCTTTGTTTTCAAAAAAACTCATTCTGTATGATTTATAAGCTGTGTTCTTCATGGGGACCAAAAATTGTCCAACAAGGACGAGGATTTCAGATATTGCCATCTTTGTGAGGACATTCTGTCTTCATAACGTAGGGTTGCTTTTATTCTTACACACTGAGACCTATTTCACACAAGGGTGTTTTAAAATCACTTACACACACACACACACACACACACACACACACACACACACACATAGACACACACACACACACACACACACACATAGACGGACACACACACACACACACACACACACACACACACACACACACACACACACATCTAATCAATAACTCCATGAGCTACTGCTGGTCTCTTCACCCTGAAGCGTCATAAATCAAGCTAAAGGCCTTTCCAAGCGCTCAAACACACTCTCGTCTGCGTGTGGAAACAGAAACAGCGAACGCCAGGAAATTACCAGACGCCACATCTGAGACCTGCCAGTGAAACACGACGGATTTACATGAGCACAATCAGTCAGCGCTCTGTGTGTGTGTGTGTGTGTGTGTTTCAGGAATAACCACTTTCGTTTTCACACACGCCACTCTAATGCCACTATTGAAATATCAGTCACAACACACACACCTCAATAAAACACACACACACACACACACACACTCACACTCAGCATTCATCACGGTAAATACTACAGTAAAACATCAACATCTCCTAATATGTTTGGTTAAAAAGGTTAGTTCACCCTAAATTAGACTTTCTGTCTTCAGCGGATCATAAAAGCAGACGCTTTGAAGAACGTTCACGCTGCTCTTTTAAATACAATACTAGTGAATTAGGAGGTCGAGGTCCAAAAATAGCTGAGAAACACCATAACATGACTTAGTTACTGTGCATGAGCCATATGGACTACATTTATGATTTTTTTGGAATATTTTTATATTTGTACTTTCTGGAGCTTAATAGATCTGCATTGGTTTCCATTATATGGAAAAGAGAATATTCTGAATATTTTTCTAT
>JARWKJ010000017.1:2499701-2547201 GCA_029959095.1 Rhinichthys osculus
CAGTGAACTCATCTTCTGACGGCTACTTCCAGCAGGATAACACACACACACACACACGTCACAAAGCTCAAATCATCTCAAACTGGTTTCATGATCATGACAGTGAGTTTAATCAAACCGTCACAGATCTCAGTCCAGTAGAGCAGCTTTGGGATGTGGAGGAGCGAAAGATTCACATCATGGATGTGCAACTGATTAATATGCGGAAACTGAGAGATACTTTCATGAAAATATGGACCAGAATCTCTGAGGAATGTTTCCAGCACCTTGTTGAATCTGTGCCATGAAAAGAGGTAAACCGTCCCGATATATATATATATATATATATACTGTAGCATATATATTCATATAATTTCAGATATGTTTTGTTTGTTTATTGTTTTTGTATTAGGTAATATAGGCTAATAAACCGCTTTAACTAGTTACCAAAATATCTCGTACAAACTGCTAAAAAACAAAACAAAAAAAAACAGTAGTTTTCTGAATATATTCATTCACACATATTCCCTGCAGAAACCAAAACAAATTCAATCTTCCGTATTTGATCTCCTTTTCTAAAGCTTCTTTCGCAAGTTCAGAAGAAAACAGTTCAGAAATCAACACACTTCATCTTACATGTGTCGTGAGTTATATATATATATATATATATATTTATCCATCTTAAATGTGTCGTGAGTTATATAGCCTATATATATACTGTATATATATATATTCATCTTAAATGTGTCGTGAGTTATATATATATATATATTCATCTTAAATGTGTCGTGAGTTATATATATATATATATTCATCTTAAATGTGTCGTGAGTTATATATATATATATATATATTCATCTTAAATGTGTCGTGAGTTATATATAGCCTATATATATATATATATTCATCTTAAATGTGTGGTGAGTTATATATAGCCTATATATATATTCATATTAAATGTGTCGTGAGTTATATATAGCCTATATATATATATATTCATCTTAAATGTGTCGTGACTTATTTATAGCCTATATATATATATATTCATCTTAAATGTGTCGTGAGTTATATATAGCCTATATATATATATATATTCATCTTAAATGTGTCGTGAGTTATATATAGCCTATATATATATATATTCATCTTAAATGTGTCGTGAGTTATATATAGCCTATATATATATATATTCATATTAAATGTGTTGTGAGTTATATATAGCCTATATATATATATTCATCTTAAATGTGTCGTGAGTTATATATAGCCTATATATATATTCATCTTAAATGTGTCGTGAGTTATATATAGCCTATATATTTATATATATATTCATCTTAAATGTGTCGTGAGTTATATATAGCCTATATATATATTCATCTTAAATGTGTCGTGAGTTTTATATATATATATATATATTCATCTTAAATGTGTCGTGAGTTATATATAGCCTATATATATATATATATATTCATCTTAAATTTGTCGTGAGTTATATATAGTCTATATCTATATATTCATCTTAAATGTTTTGTGAGTTATATATAGCCTATATATATATATTCATCTTAAATGTGTCGTGAGTTATATATAGTCTATATCTATATATTCATCTTAAATGTGTCGTGAGTTATATATAGCCTATATATATATTCATCTTAAATGTGTCGAGAGTTATATATAGCCTATATATATATATATATATTCATCTTAAATGTGTCGTGAGTTATATATAGCCTATATATATATATTCATCTTAAATGTGTCGTGAGTTATATATAGCCTATATATATATATATTCATCTTAAATGTGTCGTGAGTTATATATAGCCTATATATATATTCATCTTAAATGTGTCGTGAGTTATATATAGTCTATATCTATATTCATCTTAAATGTGTCGTGAGTTATATATAGCCTATATATATATTCATCTTAAATGTGTCGTGAGTTATATATAGCCTATATATATATATATATTCATCTTAAATGTGTTGTGAGTTATATATAGCCTATATATATATATATTCATCTTAAATGTGTCGTGAGTTATATATAGCCTATATATATATTCATCTTAAATGTGTCGTGAGTTATATATAGTCTATATCTATATTCATCTTAAATGTGTCGTGAGTTATATATAGCCTATATATATATTCATCTTAAATGTGTCGTGAGTTATATATAGCCTATATATATATATATATTCATCTTAAATGTGTTGTGAGTTATATATATATATATATTCATCTTAAATGTGTCTACGACAATATACAGTATATATATATATATATATATATATAAAATGTTTTATATAATGTTGTTAATTGGGCCCAACACTCCAGCACCAGCCTGTCATACTCTCTCCGGTAAATAAGACGTGGCATTTCCATCTGAAGGCTGGCTTGTGTAACTACAGACGGGTGGAGCCGAGCACACGAGCGTATATAGAGAAAAATATCAGACATTAAAACCTGTCATTTCGTTTCAGACGAACAGTTTCCAGATGGTAGTTCACCAATTACCCAGAGAAGCCCACACCGGATCCGGCAGCGTTCACAGAGACAGGTAGAGGGAGCGATCGTACGACCAAACATACTTTATAATTGCACTGAATCTATTCTAAGACCATCATTACAATAATGCTCTTATGCAGCACTGCAAAAACTAATTATGGCCTTGAGTTGCTTACAGTGGCATGAGCGTGTGATAAAAGACACAGATGTGCAATAAATATCCATAGTATTATTTATAAATATTAACAATAATTAATATAAAGAATAAAGAAAAACAATTGTTCTGCAAAGTTCATTTTATTATTATTCATGCCTCAAGAAATTAATTAACTTAAGTATAACATTTTCATACCCGTTGACTAGGTTTGATCATCTTAAAAGTCATGGACTTATTATTCTTATTACGTATTATCTCCCGTCTGTCTTTGATAAGTGAGCGTCAGGGTTTGTTTGGAGGACATCCGCTGTGTGTCCTTGAGTAGATCTGACCTTTACTTTAACTAAACCAGCATATTTCATCTCCTCTAATGCACAAATATAGGCTAACATTCATCTGAGTTTGGCTAATCTGCAGTGTGTGTATATATGCATAACATGTATATATAAATATAAAAACATATGGCCACACTTTAGGTAGCCATTAACTACGACTTTTGCCTCAGTATACTCTTAATTACTGCTTATTAATAGTTAGTAAGGTATGCTAGTTGTTAAATGTAGGTATTGGGTTGGATTAAGGGATGTAGAATATAATTATGCACAATAAGGCATTAATATGTGCTTTATAAGTATAATAAACAGTCAATATCCTAGTAATATACATGCTAATAAGCAACTACTTAGTAGTGAGAATTGAATTATACACACACACACACACACACACACACACACACACACATTATAGCCTATATATATGTGTATACTTAATGAAACTTAAAACTTAATAATGTAATGATTTATCCGTTAAATAAAATAATTTGATGGGTCAACAAAAGCATTGGCAGGTAAAGTAACTTTTTTGTTTGTTTATTGTTTTTGCATAAGGTAATATAGGCTAATGAACCGCTGTAACTAGTTACCAAAATATCTAGTACATGTAAACTGCTAAAAAAAAAAAAAAAAAAACGAAAAAACAGTAGTTTTCTGAATATATTCATTCACACATATTCCCTGCAGAAACTAACAGATTCAATCTTCCGTATTTAATCTCCTTTTCTAAAGCTTCTTTCGCAAGTTCAGAAGAAAACACTTCATCTTACATGTGTCGTGAGTTCAGTTCTGGATGAACAGTTGTTTAATCTGTAGTTTTATGATGAAATGATGTGTAACTGACCTGCCAGGATGGCTTTTCCAGGATGAGTGAGTTTGGCTTTGCTCGCAGCTCCGCGTTCACGCGTCATCTTCAGTCAAGACTCTCACGAACGCGCGCAGCACTGTTGCGTCCGAGAGCAGCTCGCGATCATAGACTGATGACATGACTCTGCTCTCAGCCAATCAACAGTCAGATCTCACACAGGGGCGGGGCTCGCAGCTCTCTCTCGCTCTCGCTCTCGCTCTCGCTCTCTCTCTCTCTCCGCGCCACGCCCTCGAGAAGAGAAACTCGATTTAGGATCCAAACCGAATCTCAATCCTAAACCTCCAGCACATCATCTGACTGATTATTGAATATAGCTTTAGATTGTAGTTTCAAATAAGCATAAAAACTCAGTAGTACGGAGCTCCAAACCTGCAGACATACATATATAAATAAATAAATAAATAAATATTCAATTAGCCTATGGAAAAAAACATGTGGGGGAAAATATAAAAATAAAGGAAAAAACATATATACAATATATAAATATACACTATATATATATATATATATATTCACACTGTAGTTTAGGTAACTATTAACTACGACTTTAGCCTCAAACTCCTAATTACTGCTTACTAATCTGTAGTGTGCATATATGCATACAATGTATATATAAATATAAAAACATATTTGGTCACACACTTTAGTTTAGGTAGCCATTAACTACGACTTTTGCCTCAATAAACACTTAATAACTGCTTATTAATAGTTACTAAGGTAGTTGTTAAGTTTAGGTACAGGGTGGATCAAGGGATGAATATGATTATGCACAATAATGGATTATAAGTGCTTAGTTATAAGTATAAGTACGTAGTATGTGCTTTATAAGTAATAATAAACAGACAGTCAATATCCAAGTTAGCCTATATACCTGCTATTAAGCAACTAGTTAATAGTGAGAATTGGACCCTAGACTATATATATATTTATTTTCCTATTATTTATTTTCAATTTCTAGGTTTGGGCCTTCATACAGCAGACCTGCAATCTGTTTTGCGTCTCAAACCAGACTGTTAAATACTCAGACAAATCAGTTTAACCTGAGTGTGAGCGATATAAAGGAGCTACTGGTACATTATGCAATAAAATCCAATAAAAGTAAAAACCTACAATGGATTTGTCAGGTAATTCCACGTTTTTGGACATTTATGGTGCTAGTCGTAGTTTTTGGGGATTTTATAATTTTACCCTAAGCAACCATTTCTATGAAGTATCATGTAAATACATACATAAAGATACAGTAACCAAATATCATGGTTTATGAAAGTATGAATCCATCACTGTATAGGGAATATACAATTATTTTCTGCAACATAAACATTGAATCGTATCTCTACCACTATCGTGATACTGAAGGCTAAACTAATCCTGTGTTTTTATCAGTGATCTTCCTGGTGTGTTAAACATTGAGAAAGAACCGACATGAATGTGCAAAGAAAAACACACACACCCACATTCAGCCGGAACAACACAGTGAACTCGAGTGACCTGAGAGACGAGGCAGACAGGAACGGCACATGAAATGTAAACTTTATTCTTGACTCTTCAATCTGAGTCACTACACAACACTGAGCAACCCAAACATCCTCACTTTTCGTGTTTTTTTTTTTTTTGTGCATATTGTTTTCCTAAAAAAATTAATGTCTCTCTTTACTACAACATTACACAACAGACAGTGCATATGGCTCGCGGTAACACTGATGATCATGCACAACTACGGTGACCTAGTAAACGGTCAAGACGGCGAGGGCAGCGTTAAATAAACAGACGTTCGCTTGTGATTTTCACATTGTACAAATGAAACTTAGTACCACTTAAAATGTAAACAAAGTTAATACTGGAGAATTAAAAAGATGAGAACAGAAAAAATAAACAAGAATTGAAAACATCGTACCGTTCACTCTCACTAGCGTTCACACGAGTAGTGTCGTTTATGTTTAGCATCTCTCATCATCAGTGCGATATAGTTGATCAAATTCACATGAAAACATAAGTTAACGAGCAGCTTGTTTGTCATGAACAACACGCGTGTTTAGGAGCGTTTCGTGCGGCGCGTGTGTGTGTGATTGCTGAGATACAGTTTTCATGCTTCCTGAAAGCAGCAGTCGAGCTTCGGTGTCACAGGCACACGTTTCCCAGAATTCCTAGCGGTAGGAGTGCATGGGACTTAAGGCTGAAGGTTGAAGCCGTACACAGGAGGAGCGTATCCGTAGCTCGGGAAACCCGGCTGGGGTGTGACTGCTGTCTGACCGCCGTTCAACATCAGCTGTTGCCCTGCACACACACACACACACACACACACACACATTTATATTAACGAATGGAAGCATTTAAGTTGATCTGTGATTGATACTACAACACAGGCACTCAGTATCAGGGCAGTTTCTCATGCTGTTGAATTACAATCATAGAGCTGTAGGGGAGAAAACATGCTTTATTTAAAAAAGAATGGAACAATAATAGGGTTTCAAAAGCTGGAATCTACTGATAAAAAATTATCCAAGGTCGGAGTAGTTTCTCAACGATACTGTATTGCACTGGAAATCTTGAAGCTGGATGTCATTTCAACATGCTTTCTTGCCACTAACCAATCAGATGAAGGCATGAGGACATACAGTACTTTAGCAACAGTCTGTGTCCTAGTTTATTAAAAAATATATAATTTTGATGCTTATGAAAACCCCAAATTCAAAATTAGAATATTGTGAAAAGGTTTTCATATCTGTAAGCCATAATCATCAAAATTATAACAAATAAAGGCTTGAAATATCTCACTTTGCATGTAATGAGTCTATATAATATATTAGTTTCACCTTTTAAGTTGAATTACTGAAATAAATTATGAACTTTTGCACGATGTTCTAATTTTTCGAGTTTCACCTGTAATTTAATTAAAATACTACTAATAATAAGATTATGATGAAATAAAGACCTGCCTAAATAAATATATGCTCAATGCATAAATAAATGCACAAATAAATGCATAAACAAATAAAGACTTAATGCATAAATAAATAAATGCGTTGTAACGGCTTTTAGAGCAGTTACTCTGGTCTTGAGCAGGTAGTACTACTACTATGCTCTAGGGGGCCCCCCAGACTTCTCTTCCTTTAGATAAAAAACAGGGAGAAGTAGAGTTGGGTATGTTTGGTTAGAGAGAAGCATGGCCTGTTAATTCTGCTAATTTCTGCTAACCTTATGTGTAAAGTCCGGGTTGAAAAACTATGGTTTTAAGCTCATCCAAGTAAGTGTTGTTCATTTTGTATTGTAATTTTTTGTTTTGCTGGTTCGTCATCTCATCTAATATATGTGGTATTAATGTTAGCTTGTATGTTGTTGTTTAGAAAGACTTCTTGGATATACCGCGTCCACAGAGTTATTGTTCTTATGCTACGGGATTGAGACATCTTTCCTTCCATGCTGTACGGGTTCTAATGGGGATACTATTTGATTATTCAACTATCATCATTTGATATATTGGATCAGCGCAGATCTGAGATGTTTGAGTGCTGCAAGGACATCATTATTGCAACGTACCCTAAGCTAACACATGGATTTAATGAAGCGTAGAGCTTGAATTGAACTGCTGGACTTTTGCTCTTTTTTTTGTTGGACCATCCCCACTCCTGGTATCACACCAGACAACACGGGTATATCTTCAAATGTTGACTCACTAGTTGTATATTGTGGTGTGACTTATCTGATATAAATATGGTTTGCATTTACCTCTGTGTTTGGACTTGGTTTGAGAGTTGCTGAATCTGGTTAAAATTAATTTTAGTCAATGAAGTCCTCCCTTATAAATATATTTGTGATTCAACCTTCAGAGAGTTCTCCGTTGGACGGTTACATAATGGCGCCCGAACAGGGACCCTAAGACTATTTTTCCAGATTTTCAGAACTCCAGTCACTAACTCCAAAAAAAAAAAAAAAAAAAAAAGTAATATTTTGGTAATATACAAATGTACATTGTCTACCATGGATAGGGATATAGTCACTCCCCAAATAGATTTCACAGCAGGGTCCTTTCATTCACGAAGAGAGCCAGTGAGAGACCTGATTACCACTTTTAGTGATTTATATATTAATTCGGATGAAGAGAGCGAGAGAGCTGAAGGTAATGATTCTGATGAAGAGCTCAATTTTCCTCCTCCTCCACCCCCATTGACTGTCGAGTCTGACGGTCAATTATCGACTGAAAACTCTATGCTCAACACACGTTTCATCTCTTTAGAAGCACATTTAACAGATTTGGAGAATGTCATGAGCGGAAAAGTTTCGGTAGTGGAGTTGGAGAAACAATGTAGGAAGTTGGAGGATAAAATGTCGTATCTGGTGCAACGTGAATGTGAAAGGGTGAAACAACAACTAGAGATGTTAGTGAAAGATCTGGGACAATCCATGGTTGACTGCTTAAAGAGAAGAGATCGGCAATTGGAACATAGGTTTCAATCCATAATACCTCATTCATCCACCCCGGTTGTTGCAAGCCAGAAACCCCTAGATAACATCCAGTATGCAAAACCCAACAACTCTACCTATATTGAGCAGTCTGCTCAAAGCAATCAGTCTTCATTACAATACAATCCTCCAGTAAAGCTTGAATTCCCTAGTTTTTCTAATTCTCAGGAAGATGATCCTGTTGTGTTCGTCGAGCAGTGTGAGGAGTATTTTTCTGTACGTCCATTGAATGAAGAAGAGATTTTAGCTTCCCTTACGGCGGTGCTAAAAGGAACTGCCAAGGATTGGTGGAGGGCTGAACGAAGAAAAGTGGGCAACTGGAAACAGTTTAAGAAAAGATTCCTGAGTTCTTTTTTAAGTGAAGACCATGAGGAGGTAGCAGCTAGGAAGTTACTGGAAAGAAAGCAAGGGGTAAAGGAGAGCATCCGTGATTTTTCTTTTCATTACAGAGCTTTATGCCTTAGGTGGAGAAAAGAGATGACGGAGAAGGAAATAGTTCAAGCAATTCTAAGGAACTGCAATCCCCGACTGGCCAGTCTGTTAAGAGGGGCTATCAAAGATGTGGAGGAACTGGTTCGGATAGGAACTCAGATTGAGCGAGACTTTGATGAATCTAAGAGGTACTGGAGTCAAGCTAATGGTGAGGAGCAGAGGAAAAAAACGGCCGCTACCGAGCATCAACGAAAACCTCCTTATGCAAGTAATCAAGTGATGCAAGCCTATCAGCCACCTGTATCGTTACAAAATTATAAGAACATCGCCATTCCAATAGTCTTACAAGGCAGGTATGTTGTCTCCATTATTGATACAGGAAGTACCCTCTCGTTGATCAAAGAGTCCTTGTGGAAACAGTTGTGCTGGCAAGAACCGTATCAATCAAGTGAAGGTCAATCTTTTCTGTTAGCAAATGGACAAAGACAAACTGCAGTGGGGAAGGTAAATTGGAAATGTGAAGTACAAGAACAAGTATTGCCCTTGTCCCTTTACATCATGCGGGATATTGATTTGACTGTACCGATTATCCTAGGCATTGATTTTTTACTTGAGAGCAGAATGGTACTAGACTTTAGCAAGGCTCAGTACAGCTTACCTACTGAAGGAATTGAGGAAGCCAACTCTTTTCCCTTCCTTCATCACAGTGTGTACCCTTCACTGCACTTTTACCTTGCAATACCTTCTCCTGATGGCAATAACGAATCCAGACAGCAAATACAACAACTTGCCCAAGCAGCAGACACGGAAACCCATGTGAAGAAACAGTTGGAAGAATTGTTGCAAAGCTGGCCGTCAGTATGTACCCAGGAGATTGGGCGGACTAGTATTGTGAAGCACCGTATCATAACTACGGATGAGATTCCAGTGCGACGGCGGGCGTACAGGGTTTCTAAAGAAAAACAACAGTTTATTGAGTCAGAAGTACAGGAGCTTCTAAAACAGAGAGTTATCCAACCATCTACCTCTCCTTGGGCTGCTCCGGTAGTGGTAGTACCGAAAAAGGATGGTGGGTCCAGATTCTGCATTGATTATAGAGGTCTAAACTCTAAAACTCACTTAGATGCCTATCCCATGCCTCAAATTCAAGAGATCCTCGAGTCATTGCATGGAGCTACAGTCTTTAGCACTCTCGACCTTAAGAGTGGTTACTGGCAACTAGAGATGGAGTCAGACAGTAAACAGAAGACTGCGTTTGTAACGTCAACAGGGTTATACGAATTTTCGTGTCTTCCTTTTGGGCTGAAAAATGCTGCAGCTTCGTTTCAGAGACTAATGGAACATGTGCTACGAGAAATCAAAGGAAAATGTTGCATGGTGTACATTGACGATATTGTGGTGTATTCCAAATCCATCTCTGAACATCTTCAACATTTGCATCAAGTTCTTGCATGTCTCCATAGAGCCGGCCTTACTCTCAACCTAAAGAAATGTCACCTCATTCGGAATTCCTTAAGGTTTCTTGGGCATGTTGTTTCAGGAAAAGGAGTGACTACAGACCCAACTAAGGTTACTGCAGTAAAGTCCTTCCCAGTACCACAAAATGTCAAAGAGGTGCAAAGATTTTTGGGATTAGCCGGTTGGTATCACAGGTTCATACCCCAATTCTCAGAGAAAGCTGCTCCATTGCATTGTTTAAAACAAAAGAACGTCAAATGGTCTTGGGATGACCAGTGCCAACAGGCATTTGACATTCTCAAGCAAGATTTGGTACAAGCACCGGTACTGATAACTCCTGACTTCACTAAACCGTTTCGTGTTCAAACGGATGCCAGCGACATTGGTCTAGGAGCCGTGCTCACTCAAGAGACAGAAGGAGAGGAACATGTCATTGCGTATGCCTCTCGCTTACTCAGAGGAGCTGAGAAGGCATACTCCGTCTCAGAAAAAGAATGTCTAGCTGTGGTATGGGCTGTGGAAAAGTGGAGACCATACTTGGAAGGAAGCCCATTTGAAGTTGTAACGGATCATGCTGCCTTAACATGGGCTTTTCAACATCCAAAACCATCGTCACGTCTTATTCGTTGGACAATTCGGTTACAAGGCTTTCATTTTACAGTAAAATACAGGAAAGGGCAGTGCAATGTAGTTCCAGATGTGTTGTCTCGTAACCAAGTAGCCAATAACCCATCTGACTTGCTTTTCCTTACGACTGCTGCCAAATCCACTGATCAACCATGTAACCTACCCGTAGACCTTACCCAAATTGCGGCATCACAAAGCAGTGACAGTGAAATTCAAGAGTTGATATCTAAAGCTGGAAAGCACTCATCAGTGGATGTTACTCGAGTGCAGTATATGATAGAAAACGGCTTACTGTTTCGTAGTGTTCCTGATGGGAAAAAAGGCCAGAAGCTCCAGCTGGTCATACCTGAAATCTATCGGCAAGATTTCTTACACTATGCACATGACAATCCTCTTAGCGGGCACTTGGGAAAGTTAAAAACTTTGCTAAGATTGTTGGAGACTGTATATTGGCCCAGTATTCGAGGCGATGTATGGAAGTATTGTAAGAACTGCCATACTTGCCAAAAATTCAAACCTTCACAGGAAAAGCCATCTGGTCTATTACAAAGCACTCAAGTAGTAGAACCAGGATACATGCTTGGGATTGATCTTATGGGTCCTTTCCCCAGGAGTAGTAAGCAGAATGAACATTTGCTTGTGGTGGTGGATTATTGCTCAAAGTGGGTAGAGCTGTTTCCGTTAAGGACCGCCAAGGCACCTCACATTGCCAAAATTCTGATAGAGGAAATCTTTACCAGATGGGGAACTCCTGCATATCTAGTGTCAGATAGAGGAACCCAATTTACCTCTCAGTTAATTAATTCAGTGTGCAACCAATGGGGAGTTGTACAAAAGTTAACCACTGCTTACCACCCACAGACAAATCTGACTGAGCGAGTAAACAGGAATTTGAAGACCATGATAGCATCCTATGTGGAGGAGCATCATCGCCAATGGGACAAATGGTTGGCTGAATTTAGGTTTGCTATAAATTCAGCCTGGCATGAAAGCACTGGGTTTACCCCCGCCGAGGTTGCTTTGGGAAGGAAACTAAAGGGACCATTGGAAAGGGCTTTACAGCTAAATCCTAACCCTAGCAACTCTATCCAACCTTCTGTGGAACGTCAGAAAGACCTAATCCAAAGGGTGAAGGAAAATATTGCACGAGCACAAGCCAAGCAGAAAAAATACTACGACCAACGGCACCAGCAGATTCAGTATCAGGTTGGAGACATAGTTTGGGTGCGAGCACATCCTTTATCAAAGGCTCAGGAAGGATTTATGGCTAAACTTTCCCCAAAATGGAAGGGCCCTGCTAAAATCATTAAGAAATTAGGCCCCGTAAACTACCAAGTCTCCCTAATGTCCGATCCATCCAATCTTGATACCTATCACATTCAGAATCTTAAAATTTGCCATGGTGAGCAAATTTTTCACTGAGCAGGGGGATATGTAACGGCTTTTAGAGCAGTTACTCTGGTCTTGAGCAGGTAGTACTACTACTATGCTCTAGGGGGCCCCCCAGACTTCTCTTCCTTTAGATAAAAAACAGGGAGAAGTAGAGTTGGGTATGTTTGGTTAGAGAGAAGCATGGCCTGTTAATTCTGCTAATTTCTGCTAACCTTATGTGTAAAGTCCGGGTTGAAAAACTATGGTTTTAAGCTCATCCAAGTAAGTGTTGTTCATTTTGTATTGTAATTTTTTGTTTTGCTGGTTCGTCATCTCATCTAATATATGTGGTATTAATGTTAGCTTGTATGTTGTTGTTTAGAAGGACTTCTTGGATATACCGCGTCCACAGAGTTATTGTTCTTATGCTACGGGATTGAGACATCTTTCCTTCCATGCTGTACGGGTTCTAATGGGGATACTATTTGATTATTCAACTATCATCATTTGATATATTGGATCAGCGCAGATCTGAGATGTTTGAGTGCTGCAAGGACATCATTATTGCAACGTACCCTAAGCTAACACATGGATTTAATGAAGCGTAGAGCTTGAATTGAACTGCTGGACTTTTGCTCTTTTTTTTGTTGGACCATCCCCACTCCTGGTATCACACCAGACAACACGGGTATATCTTCAAATGTTGACTCACTAGTTGTATATTGTGGTGTGACTTATCTGATATAAATATGGTTTGCATTTACCTCTGTGTTTGGACTTGGTTTGAGAGTTGCTGAATCTGGTTAAAATTAATTTTAGTCAATGAAGTCCTCCCTTATAAATATATTTGTGATTCAACCTTCAGAGAGTTCTCCGTTGGACGGTTACAGCGTAATGCATAACTAAATGGATAAACAAATAAATAAATGCTTATTGCATAAATGGATGCATAAATAAATGCTTATTGCATAAATAAATGCATAAATAAATGCTTAATGCATAAACAAATAAATAAATGCTTATTGCATAAATAAATGCATAAATAAATGCTTAATGCATAAACAAATAAATAAATGGTTATTGCATAAATAACTGCATAAATAGATTTTCTAAATATAATTTCCGATACAAATATAATTTGCATTGGCATACACAATGTATACATGGTGTAGATTATTAAAATATTTAAATAAGTATGACCAGAAACATTATAAGCTGGCTCTGATACAACAGTCAGAATTTATTCAAACATGGCCTATAACGGACATAATTCATAACAATAAATTCACATATACAGTATATCTGTGAATATAAACATTATTTTGAAGGAACAGAGTCAAAAGAGCTCAAGTGTCTGAGCATCACGTGTTACCGTTATAGATTAGAAGTGAAAATGCACATGTTTTGACTCATCATGATGAGTTTGTTGATCCTGCATTTCATAACAAAAGTTGAAACATTTTAAGTGTGGTGTGAAGCATGTGCACACTGGCCAGACGTGATCACGAGCGTACCGTAGACTATGGCGGAGGATTCGGGAGTCTCGTCTTCAGACGCTCTCTTGTTCTCGTCCTCCTCCAGTTTATCCACCTGTCAGAGATGAAGAGGAGGTCAACGGTGCAGGAAACATCACTGTCAAAGCGTCACCCTCCAAACACCCCGTCTACACACACTCATCCGCATACAAACCTGAGCTTACCAATCCACATCATCATCATCATCATCATCACATGCAAATGCCCAATAATGTCACACATGACATGCAAAAAATGCTGCATGACAAAATACACTCACATTCACTTAACAATTGTTTAATGCATTAATGTATGATTTTCTGTGAAGCTGCTTTGAGACGGTGAAGCGTTAGAGAAACACAATGACTCGTATATGCCACAGAAAACCCCACATTTTTCATATTCATCATTAGAATATGTGAAATGCTACCATGAAAGCACAGTGAAAGTAATGACCTCTAACTCTGTTTGTTTGTTGCTGTTCCTCTGCTTAGTGTTTGTTCTACACCTCCAACACTTTAATATTATATTTAATATCTGTTATGAATTCAGCCTGAAGACTCTGTGATGCAACATCTGTCCTGAAGAACACTTCCCTGAACTTCAACATTATTTTGTTTCCTTCTGGACATGCAATCCTAGATGTGAAAATTATCATTAATTATTACATATTGTTGTATATTGTGGTTCCTGGAGTTTTATAAATGCAATAAGTTTGTGAAACAGAAATATATAATTAGCCTACTGTATAATATTTGATAGACCTCTAAATGATGAAGATGATCTGATAAACACAACAAGTTTGATTGATTGATTGATAAACCTGTCGCACTCGATCTCCTCCAGTCCTTCTGTCTCTGATCGAGAGTTACACTCTTTTATCCAGTAAAAGTCTCTCAGTGTAATTGTGCAAACGTACTCCTTCAGCTCGAGCTTCACGAGTCTTTCTGTGTCAAATCTGCACTGATTTATATCAAGTAAACGCAAGAATAACTTTGATATTGTTAGTAATATTTCAACTCAGGTTAGCCATCATCATTTACGAGTATCAAATATGATCATCAGGCTTTTGAGGAAGGTTTATTTGTTCATCTCTCAATCATCATTGTATTGCATTGCATTATATGTTTTAAAACTAGAGATCATCAAACTAAGCATTTAAATATCATCTTACTAAGACACATATTATTGGCAGATATTGATATTTATATGCATTTTATGTAAGTATCTGCTATACTTTTATAAAGATCTCATTCATTTACACTACAATCCATCTGAAAATCTTACGTTTCCTCCACATAAATATCAGCATCTGCAGCAAATTGCATATTTTTGCTCAGTTTGTGCCTCTGAATAAAATGGAGCTGTTTTTTTCCTTCTCCATATTCATACTTTATCATACTATATGAGCCATAAAATGCAAAACATGCATTTTTCTTATTGTCTAAAGGTCCAATAAACAGTTTATTTTAGAAACTATATCACATGTCAGTATTTCCCAGGTTAAACGTTGCCATCTGCAGGTCAAACTGACGTACTGCGTCTTTAAGAGAGACACAGCAGACCCTGTCGGATGTTATATTGATGATGAATACTCATTTTAGTCTGGAAAGGTCATGTTGGTTCCGGTTGGTGTGAGGACTGAACCAGCGAAACACTTCACATCTGAATAATCCTCTTTCTCACAAACAAACAAACAAACAGGCTCATTAGAGCTACAGCGCAGTGCATTGTGGGTAATCAAGCAAACTATTGAGGAACCTGTGCAGCATCTGTACTATACATGCGCTAATATCTACAGAGAGACAGAACGGGTCAGAGACCTTCACCTGCCCGGATAACTCATCCACCTGAGGAGGAGGAAACTCACGTGAGCTTTAATACACAATCAAAACACCATTCAAACACGGATTGATGATGATGTATTGACTCAGTATTTACATTTGGTTCATTTTGAACAAACAAAAGTTACATAGTCAGTCCCTCCAGAAAAACGTGATCGCATGATTTAGTGCATAATCAGCTAAAGTATTTATGCGGGGGCATTCATTCAAATACGCCGCACTTTCGCCGCATAAATTGCCGATTCCCGTGCAAAATATGCGGGGCTTGCATGATTTCATAATCCTCGCATTTTCGTTGCAAAAAATCTTAGCAGAAAGTTGAAAAATGTTGCGTTTGCTTCACACACGAGCCGCCGTTTCCCCCTGTCGCCATGGGAACGTTATGAAGTGAGGTAATTACGCGACGTGAACATCACCGAAAAGCTGTAAAACAGGAGCACACTTTATTTTTTTATATTTTATTTATTAATTTTTACAGAAGTTGTAGCATATTCCTTTTGTAAAGCTACAGAACTTGTTGGACTCATCAATGTTTTGTAAGTTTGATGTGTTTATTAAGGTCTGAAATAAAACACGATGAGAACTGTAATATTCCAGCACTTTCTGTGATGTATATACTTGCTTATCATAGGAAGTAATAAAAAAGGACTCTTTATATTAAGGAAGTGGCCCAGTGAGAACAGGGTGTTGGGAGAATCACTTTTTTTCCCCCTCTTTTTCATCAAACCGCACTTTTTGCAAGTTCCCGCAATTTCATCGCATAAAATTGCATAAATATCCCGCATATTCCATCGCATTTTTAAAGAAAACGGGCCTAGAAAACGGACTATTAGTACAGTATACTAAATACTAATAGTATTTTAAAAGTTTTTCTGGAAGGACTGCATAGTGTACGTTTATCTACAAGTTATGTCTTCTCATATCTACTCTATCAGATTATACAATTTAATTTATGCAATCAGAACAATATTTTTCAGGCACTAAAATATTAAGGGTTTAATTTGGGGCGACAGCATTTAATCTGAACAAATAAATTAGAAAACACTATTTTATATAAGCATAGTGATAAACAGAAGCCTTTGACTAAACTGTCACGCTTTACAATAAGGTTTAATTTGTTAGCATTAACTAACATGAACTAACAATGAACAATGTATTTTGTAAAGCATTTATTAGTCTAATAAAAATTTAATTGTTCCTTGTTTGTTTATATTAGATCACAGCGTTACTAATGTTGAACAATAACTAATATTAATAAATGCTGTAGAAGTATTGTTCATTGTTAGTAGGTTAAGTTAATCAATGTTAACAAATGAAACCTTACAGTAAAATGGTAAAGACTAAATATTTGACAATAGTCCAAAAAAGTTATGCTGAATATGGACTCAAATGAACAGAAATCTGGGTAACACTATACAATAAAGTTTACATTAGTTAACGCAATAACTAACAATGATAAATATTTTTGTTACAGTATTTATTCATCTTTTTTTACTGTTAGTTAATACAACTGTTCAATGTTAGTTCATGTCAGCTCAGGTCCATTAAATAATACTAACAGATACAACTTTTGATTTTTAATAATGTATTAGTAAACGTTGAAATTACCATGAACTAAGATTAATAAACGCATTGCTAGTTGAAATGTAGTTAACTAATGTCAGCAAATGAAACCTTTTTGTAAAGTGTTAACGGAAACTGAAATCCGTTTTTGTGATATCATAAGGATAACTTCATTAAACATATCAATAAGCAATACTTGCTGTTCAGAAAATCTTGTGGATGAAGTAAAATTGATGCTATTATTCCTAAACATTGCAGGGAAAAGACACTATTGCTCCTATACGTATAAGAGAAGAGTCAGACAAATGTATAGTTTGTGCAGAAAGTGTTTATGTAAAAATCTTAAATATCCAGTTGCTGAAATGGCCTGTTGATATTAACCCTTTGGGGACTAAGCCCTTTTTGGTCCGTTTTCTCTATTTTTACATATGGCCTTATAAACCATATGTAATGGAGATGGAACACTATGTGTTTGGTATCTATGGATTCAGAAGACCCTAAGCTAACATAAGCATGCATGTAATGTGTTTATAAAGGAAGTATGAGTGAAAAATGTACTATGAACTAGAGAATTTCAAAAACGGAAATTAGATTTTTGTCATTTATTTCTGAAAATCACACATCACACAACAATAGTGAACAGTTTTTGAACAAAAAATATATTTGTCAAAGCCTTTGCTTGACAGACATGTGTAATTGTTAAATAAAATGTGTAAAGAACAATGAAAAATGTAACTTTATTTACAAATAGTCCTAGGCGTTTTTCTTAGTAATGCTTATAATTTTCTAAGCAATGCTTTCTCCTCGTCACTCTCCAGTAATTGTTCCAGAGCTTGTTCCACCGTAAATCGTTTACTGCTTGCCATCATAAAAGTGCTAAAACAATAAATAATGCTATAATTGTATGTGTATATATATATTATAATTGTTCTGTCTCTCTCTCATCTAAATCTCTGATAATCCGCTCCGTAAGCCTCCGTTCGCTCTCTCTCCTTCTCTCCATTCAACGCTGATTGCGTCATATCCCTAACTATATAGTACCACCCCTTGCAAGGCTACAGAGTCCTCTGATTTGCTAGAAACGTCATGGTAACCTTCCTCTGATTTGGTAAGAAAAATATTTCTCCATCGGCAATTTTTCCATTGGTAGTTGTTCGCGGAATCTGCCAAACAACATCGATTTCATTGGCCTTTTACATAGTGGTATTGCGCAACAAGGAAGTGTGTATATTTACAAGCCGGGTAAGTTATCGCTGTTTTCAGCGGAATCTGAGGAAGACGGTGAAAAAGACTGCACCTCTCTATCATTAATAGTTTTTAAGATAGTTACACATTTGTAAAAGTATGCCATTTTGGGTGGTACCGCCCAATCCGTCCCCAGAGGGTTAAGGGTCAGAAAAAAGGTAATTTGAAAGCTTGACTAATGTTATACAGTAAGTGGACTTACAATAGAAGTATATGAGGCATGTTCCAGCTGTGTGTGTGTGTGTTTCATACACACCTTGCTCAGGTACTCCCGCATCACCTGAATGAAGTAAGGCATGGCGAAGTCCACGAGTCCGTGTTTCCAGGCCAGTTCCAGGACCCCGTCAGGAGCCAGAAGATCATACGAGCTGAAGAGACACGCAGCGAAACACTCACGCTTTCCCTCCTCAACAAACCAGCGCAAGAGATCCTGAGCCTGAGCGCCGTCCTGAGACTCGGCCGCGAACTGCATCGCATCCTGACACACACACACACACACACACACACACACAGGGAAACGTGTCACGCCCTGACATATATGCTGTAATCATTCTGTTCAAGAAAGGAAGTCATACGGTTTTGTATACGTGAGAGAGGGGAAGTAAATAATGAAAGAATTATTCCTCTACAGAAACAGCAGCGAAAAAAACACACATTTATTTATGAAAGTTATGAAAAAATAGCCACTTGATTACATTTTTTAATGAAAAAATATATATATTTTTTTTTCTTTACAGACAGAAAAATCTAAAAGAGGGTGGAAAATAGTCACTAAATTAATAAAAATAAAAAACTATGAAAACAAACAACATAATTTAACATTTCAGTGAAAATATATATATATATATTTAAAATTTATTAATAAAGACAGAATATTCATTTCTGGGTAAATCATTCCTCTATAGACACAAAGCAACAAAAAAAGAAGGTGGAAGATCATTTATTAATTAAATTAGTATTAATATAAATCTTATATAATTATCTAACAAATATTTTAATAAATCTTTTAATAAAGCATTAAAGACTAAACAAATAAATAACCATAATAATAATAATAAAAAAATAATCATGAAACCTAGTGTCTTGCATAATTAATACGTTCTATTAAAAAGTATAAATAAATGTGTGTGTATATATATATATATATACACTACCGTTCAAAAGTTTGGGGTCGGTACGATTTTAAATACTTTTAAAAGAATTCTCTTCTGCTAACCATGGCTGCGCTTATTTGATTAAAAATACAACAAAAATCAGTTATAGTATTAAATATTATTCCAGTGTAAATCAGCTGTTTTCTGTGTGAATATATAGTAAAGTGTAATTTATTCCTGTGATCAAAGCTGAATTTTCAGCATCACCAGTGTCAGTGTCTTCAGTGTCAAATGATCCTTCACAAATCAGTATAATATGAGGATTTGATGCTCAAGAAACATTTATTATTATTATCAATGTTGAAACAGTTGTTGGTCTGTCAGTTGTACAGTTTTTTTTTTTTTTTAGGATTCTTTGATGAATAGGAAGTTCAAAAGACTTTTGTAACATTATAAATGTCTTTACTGTCACTTTCGATCAAATTAATTATTCCTTGATAAATAAAAGTATTGATTTCTTTCCTACAAAAAATAAAAATAAAACTCTCACTGACCCCAAACTTTTGAACGGTAGTATATATATATATATATATATATATATATAGAGAGAGAGAGAGAGAGAGAGATTTATTAGTTAAATGAAAATAAAATGAAAACCATATAAATTGTGTTGCTTGAAATAAAATAAATATTAACTGAAATAAAATTGAATATAAAAAAACTTAAACTTGTTTTATTTTAGCTATAGTTGCCAAAGCAACATTTCTAATTTTCATTTAGTTTAACTTGATGTGCTAAACTTATAAAATGCTTATTAACTTATAAAAACATAAAAATACTACAACTTCAAAAAAAAAACTTCTTTTTTTTTTTTTTACTAAATCATATATATATATATGTATGTGTGTGTGTGTTGTTATTCTCTGTGGGAGTGACGTGTACCTTGTAAAGCTTGTCTTTCTTGCAGAGCTGAATGCTTTGAGCCCAGCGCTGGTTGCTCTTGTACAGATACGCAGCGATGCGTCTGAACTCGATGAGCTCGTGCGTCTCCAGTCTCTGAGCCAAAGCGATGGAGTCGAAGCTATCGTACGCGTCGATGGAGGCGCGCAGACCCTGAGCGGGACAACAGACGAGCACGTCACATCACTGCGCTCTCGTGAAGAGAGATGAAGAGGACGAGTGTGTGTACCTGATAGTCCTCCTCCTCCGTCAGCAGGGCGTTGAGCGCTTCGTTCACGGCGCGGTTGTTGTGGCTTTGCACTGATCTGAGGTACGGTTTAACCAGTCGTAACTGGTTCACCTGTAAACACACATGACGGTCATCTTCACTGCAGTTTACACTATTCAAATCACTTTTGTTAACTGAAATAAAATACAAATATTACATGAAAAACAGTAGAAATGTTGTCTGAGAAACTAACTGAAATAAAAGAGGTTGAAGTTCTAATAGTTACTAAAACTAAAAGTGAAATAATATTGAAGTAAAGCAAAATAGAGCTATTTAAAAGACACTACTAAAAATGACAAAAGCTCAAAATAAAATGACTAAAAGTTAAACTAAAATGAAAACTGAAAATATGAAAATATTTCAAAATATTAATAAATACTTCAATAGGATATACATTTATTGAAAAGATTTCTGGTACAGGATATGCAATCCTCTATTCCAGACTCTAAAAAACACAAACAAATATATATATATACATATAATTTTAACATTTTATAAATAACACAATCATTTCATAAATAGAAATTGTCCTAATATAAATAATACTAAAATAACACTGCATATATATATAATTACTCTACGAGTTCAATTAAACCATCAAATTACGACGAAAATATTTTATATTTTTTTAATATTTTAAATATGAGGGAAGAACAGAACATTAAACTTAGTATTTATCTGACAAAATTATTTGACCAAAAAATATGCCAACTAGTACAACTACTAGGTTTTATTACTATACAAAAAAAAATGCAGGAAAAAACTATCTCAAGGGAAAAAGCATACATTGACAACATAATGATGATTTATTAATATTGTGTTGGTTGTCTCTTGTTTTTGCATGTGTTCATCATTTCTTTGTATGACAGCCTGGCCAAAAATTAATTATGTCCAACAATTTGATACGTTTCATTGCATTATTATCACAAATGAAACATTCAGCTAAATCACAACTATGCAAAATGCTTACAAAATCTTTACAAAATGTTAGAATATTTGAATAAAGGGTGATGAAGATGTACATTTTTCTAGGCTGGACATAATGTTTGGCACTAATATATATATGTATGACGTACCCTGCTGAAGAAGCTGACGGCTCTGCTGTGGTCCAGTCGAGGAGTGAGCACAGACAGCAGATCATTGAGCAGAAGCGGTTTATAGTCCAAATAAAACTGCAGAGATTTATAATACAGCTCCACATTCGCCACCTTCATGAGAGAGACGAGTGAACAGAAGACAAAATACACAACGTTATCCCATGGTCTGGGTGAATACTCCATTCTGATTGGCTGCAGGGTGTCCATTAAAGAGTGATAGAGGACACCTAGTAAAGTAGTTCTGGTGAAACTGACTGTTTACCGTTCGAAATTAATACATAAATGCGCTGGCATCATCAGCTGTGAGTAACCATAGCAACAGGCAGTCAAAGTATCCGTTTACAATTTATTGTATCAAAACAAACATCTAGTTAGCCGTTATACTACGCCTACCTGTGTGTTTTAATTATAGGTTAAAAAAAAATGAAAGTGTAACGCCCATGGCTAGACAAGCCTAACTTACATGAAAAAAAATAGGTTCTGGCTCGTAAGTTAACTAAACTGAAGGGTTGTACCATAGATAAATAATAAAGGCTAGATGTCTTACGGCGGAGTCTCTATCGTCATCACCAGCGGCCATCTTGTCACAGGCTAGCTTTTTGGTGGGCTCTGTGGTGCCTGATGTAAGATGAGTGATCAGCACGAACACAAATACTCTTATCTCGTCGAAATCTTGACGGATTTACAAACGGTTTGGTTTCTTACAAACGTTATTAACGTGGCTATAATTCTGGATGATTATTTATTTGTACACTTATTTTTCATAAGTATGCAGTGTCATAACTACATCTCTGACGTTTATAACAAACCAAACCGTTTGAAAATCGGTAGAAAATTGAGCAAGTTATGGTTATTTAAAAAGTACATGCACCATTAAAACACAATGTTACGAGTGAGCGAGCTGCCTGTGACAAGATGGCCGCCAGTGCGGACGTCGACCTCCATTGGCCGGCAGCGCGGACGAGACATCTAGCCTTTATTATGGATATCTATGGGTTGTACGAACGGACTATAAATATCTCCGGTTGCTAAATAAACCGTCAGGCGTAACCAGGGAAACCAAGTTATTGTTTGTAAAAACTTTAGATTTCGATTGTAAAAATAATTAAAATATAAACTAATGTTTTAAAAATGGCTTACAGATATGAAAACCTTTTCACAATATTCTAATTTTGAATTTGGGGTTTTCATAAGCTGCCATAATCATCAAAATTAAAACAAATAAAGGCTTGAAATATCTCACTTTGCATGTAATGAGTCTATATAATATATTAGTTTCACCTTTTAAGTTGAATTACTGAAATAAATGAACTTTTGCACCATATTCAAATTTTTCCAGTTTCACCTGTTTGGGTTGATCTACAGGATAGTTTTCTGTGCGTCACCTTGCTGATGAGCTCTTTGAAGGACACGTCTCTCCAGGCGTCTGTCGGGTGTTTCATCATCGTCAGGATGGCATTGTCAAACTCCTCGTATTTATCGTACAGGAGCACAAGCTCCGCCCACAGATGAGCCTGTTCAGCCGCTCGCAACACCTGACCAATCACAAGACAGCATATCATAAATGACACAAAGCAAGACTTTACAACACAATTCATATTCTTATATATATACTAGTGCTGTCAAACGATTAAAATATTTAATCGTGATTAATCATCACATTAATGTCATAGTTAACTTGCGTTAAATGTCTCTTGATTTCTTTTTGTCCCATTATTTTTTCTCATTTTAATGCTCTTATCAACATGGAAAAGTGGATCGGCTTGCTTTGTGCAAATGTTTTTTATTGATTTCTCACTACCATTCTCAGTTGGAGCAAATAATCTCTCAATGTAACACTGTCCATCAATAAAAGGGTGAAAGAAATACTGACGAGGTCCTGATATTGACGAGGGGGCGGAGAATTCGCATCAGCTGTGTGTGTGTGTGTGTGTGTGTGTGTGTGTGCTTGGCCATCAAGTGGTGTTTCAGACTGGACGTGCTGCGATGATGATAGCTCAGTTCACAACGACAAAACACACAGATCACTTTGGTCTCGTCAATGGAACCATTTGGCAACTTTTTAAAAGGTAACTTTCAATTCAGAATCTTATTGGCATCCGTTTCGGCGTCTCGCGCTCGTCATCCACTCAAAACGTAACGTTAACCAACTATTTGTCCGGCTCGCAAGCCTAAACGAGTGTGTGCGGCGTGCCTGTTGTTTTATTTCCGGTCTAGCTAGATCCACTTGCGCTTTGGTCGACGAAGCAACAAAACGTCCTCGCGCAGCGCAAGCCAATGAAATGAATGGGTTTGCGTTAACGCTGTTAATAACGCGTTTGACAGCCCTAATATATACACATATAAAATAAGAAAAAATATAATTATATATAATTAGAATAAAATATAATATATTTTAAAATAAATTAATATCATGTGACACTGAAGACTGGAGTAATGATGCTGAAAATTCAGCTTTGATCACAGGAATAAATGACATTTTACTATATATATATATATATTCAGATAAAAAAAGCCTTTTTAAACTGTAATATTTCAATGTTTTACAGTTTTTCCTGTATTTTTGATCAAATAAATGCAGTCTTGGTCAGCAGAATATAATATAGATATAATCGGCAAACCAAAATGTAACATTCAAACGTTACAATATTAAAACACAAAAAAAAGAAATGCAAAAGAAAATGTGATGTGTGCTGTTCCTGCAGTGCTAATGTTGAGGCTTGGATGACCGACTGGATGCTTAAAAATATTGCTTTGAAAGTGTTTCATTCATGCATTAGCCTGACGCTTTTATCCAAAGCGACTTGCATTGCATTCAAGGTTTATATTTGATCAGTTCATGCATTTCCTGGGAATCGAGCCCCTGATCTTGCTGATTTCTTCAGCCCACACTTTGAGAAACGCGTCACCTTGGGGATGTTGACTCGAGACCAGAAGAGCTCCAGATGTTCTCTCATCCTCTGGGGTTTGTACTTGGAGTAGAGGATGGCCAGCTCAGTGAACATGCCCATGTGAGCGCGCTCCAAGCCTAACGCCGCCTCCAACAGCACGATCAGCTCCTCGAAATACCCACGATCCTGAGACACACAGAGAAGACGTCAGGTAACCTGCAGACTGACTGAGGTGGTGATGATGATGATGATGATGAAGGTCGTTCACCTGATAGTAGTTAATGAGTTCCTCCAGTTCATCAGCATGAGTGACGATGTGAAGGCCGGAGATCTGCGCTAACCGGAACTCCTCTCCATTCACACACGCAAAACACACCTAAACACCAAGATTAAACTTTACATGTGTGATTTCAGAGAGGAAAGAATAATGAATAATGACGCAAACTCTGAATCAACATGCAAATGCAAAATTTTTCGAAATTTATTAATGAGTATTCATTACTTCAATGAGCTCATTGTTTCTGCCTTAAATTATTACATTGCTTAAATTAATACATTTTTAACTGCGATTTGTATATATACACTTCTGAAATACTTAACTTAGAAAGATAACAATGTAATGTGGACTCATGCATTTTCTGTAAAGCTGCTTTGAAACGATGTGTTTTGTGAAAAGCGCAATACAAATAAATGTGAATTGAATAGAATAATGACAGGATGCTACAAATGAGCTGTGCATGAGAAGGCGCATCAGGAAACTAAGCCGTGAAATCAAAATTAACATTTCATATTTTTTTATGGATTATTGCAGTTTTTTTTCTAAATGATTTATCGGTGCACATCATTATTGTGTTAAATTCCTGTTCCTGGTAATCTTGAATCAGAATAAGTTCCTCTTGCAGCATCTCTGATGATGTGGGCGGGGCAACCTGTCACTCACATGAGATCAGCCAATAGCAAACCACAACCATCCAATCAATTCCACACAGGCAAAATTAAGCCCCGCCCACATTTGTTCCTGTTTCAGAAGCGTTTCATTCGGATAAACGACACAATAGAGGATATGCATTGACTGAGTGGCAGAAGAGCTGATGTGTGACTGGATTTAACAGGGGAAACTGTGAAAACGCGAGTGGAACGAGGGATTATCAGTTTAAATTAAAGGTTGGACTCGATATAAAGTTCCTTACTACTTACCAAAGATCCAGTGATCATGGATATTCACATGCAGACAGAAATCATGTTTCCTGACATTTATATGAGCCTGATTTCAACGCCGGTGAAATACATAAAGCAAATTTGCCTGTGAACGCTTTAAATAAATACAATATAGGATTAAATCCATATCACTCATATCAATAGCTGCGTTTACATGGTTCAATCGGAATGAAATCAATCCGATTGATGAATCCGAACACGGTGTTTACATGAACGATAAATAAAGTAATCGGGTTGATGTGCGCGTTTATATGTCACAAGATTCAAATCGGAATTGATTTTTTGACATGTGCACTGCACGAATATGCCGCTGTTCGCGCATAACTATTCTCCTCTATTGGTGCTTTATTTGTTTTAAACAGCAGACTTAATATTTATCCGTCTCTGGTCATGATTTGGAGACGATGAGCATGAACCGTTTTGCCGTGCTGCTTATATTGATCACGCAGTAAAACCCCGCGCCCAAAACCAGTCGTCCATGGATGAGAGTCTGAAACAAGCACTGCTGGGACGTTGTCCTGCTCCACTTCACAGACGCTGAGTGAAATGAGAATTTTTTAATAACGGAACACTCATTTATATTCACTTTATTCAACAGGAAGAACAGCTCGTTCCGTGCGTCATACGTCATTACGCTATTTCAACGTCATTGCACATGCGCAGTCCTTTTAGTTTCGGTTTTCAATCCGATCAAGTGTTTACATGTTCTCTCGATCGGATTACAAAAGGAGTAAACCACCCCTTTCAATCGGATCGAAATTTCAATCGGATCGAGCTCAATCGGATCGATTAAGGTGTTTACATGAAGGTTTTTTAGTCCGATTGAGCCGTCAATCCGATTATAAGTGTCCATGTAAACGCAGCTAGAGTTATATATGTATATCATCATATCGTCCAGCCTTAAAACTTGTCAGCAGTTATTTAAAATCATCCAATTATGCAAAATATAAGATTGTAAATATTTAATTGATGAGTTGTCAATACAATATATAACAATACAATGTATAGGGGATGATTTTACCCCTAAATTCAGCATATGGACACAAATTCTGTGAATCGCAGCGATACATTTGCTTCTGTTCTTTATCTTTCGCCAGATCTGTAAAAATATACCTCAGATTTCTTGTCAAATATATTTATAGAGTCAATCTCAAAGCTCTTTCCCGTTTTAGATGTGTTTTTCACGGCGTTTATGCTGAAAACTCAGTCTTTCTGCCACTCAGTGTGTGTGACCGACGGTGATGTCACATGTATACACACTATAAGGAAATAAAGACGAGTACAACTTCCCTTTCATGCCACTTTAAAGATACTTCAGTGATAATCTCACCTCTTTCCAGGTGCGAGTGCAGCTGGCCTTGCGTGCGCTGTCGACGGCCGCCTGAAACTCTCCGAGGTGGACGAGCGTAGACGCCAGACGAGCGAAATTAGACACGTTATTAAAGAGCAGACGGGCGGCTTCAAACATGCAGTCTTCATAACACCTCTCGCCAACCTACAGAGAGAAAGACGTTACTGGACACACACGTGATGTGATGACACATCTCAAAACACACGCTCTGCTATCATCCTCATATGTGCACAGTAATGTTGAGTTCAAATATATTATAGATTAATAAATGGACAATAGATAGGTAATAGTTTAAATTCTTAAAAGACAATTTATTACGGTTTGCATTAGAGATGCACCAAAAATTAAGTCAAAGGGTTCAAAGGGAAAATAGGACAAATATGATTAATTAATTTTAATTAAGTCATTTAAATAATAATTTTACAGATATTCATTATTACATATATATATAGATATATTTATGTACACACACAATACATTATATTAATATTTGCTCATGCTTTTGATTCAATAATATATAATATATTAAGTTGTGTAAAGATATATACCGTAATATTAATTAATATTGTTATTTGTTCAGATTTTATTACTTTGAACAGTGTGTAAAGACATGCTAAAAGAAATACAATACTGTTAATATGTATTACTACAGGATGTATTTAATACAGTATATTTAATAATAATGTTGTATATATATATATATATGATTATTATATAATTTAATGTAAATGTATTTAATATTACTACAGATACATTTATATATATTTATATATATATATCAAATATTATTACTTTTAACATTGTTTAATGGGATTCTAAACAAAAAAAACACTATGATGTTGAAATATTGTTATAGGCTAGTTATTCCACACACACAAAAAAAATAATATTTTTCAGTTTCAAGAACATTTATTTTGGTGCATCAGTAGATTGCACGTGTAAAGCTGTGTACCTGCTGTATGTGAGCGTTGTTTGGGCCGTTGATAAAGTCCTCCAGTTCAGAGAGACGGTTTGTTTTAGCCAGCGCAAAGATGAGCTCCGTCTCGACGTAAGACTCTCTGGCTTTACTTCTCGCCATTTGAAGAAACTTCACCAGATCCTCCCAGTTACCTATTAAAACAGACATTTATTATATTATATTATGCTCAGGATATTTATTCTGTGAAATAATGAGGGTATATCATAAAATACATGATTTTCCATGACATTTAAAAGAGAGTTTGATGTACTATGTGAAAAATTATAACATTTACGACTCAAAATATCCTGAAAACGACATTTGGACTGTTTTTAGTTGAAGAAAATTTGACTAACATTTTAAGTGGACTGAACGGAAGATATAAAATGCAACAAAAAGTGTAGAAAATTGCACATTTAATAATAAATCAGCATCAGTATAATAATGAGAACGCACTTTACAGCCAAGTATAAACAAATATCAGATTTATGTGCAGCATATTATAGAAGCTTTTCAGCATTCAAAGCCATTAAAGTCCCCATTTTCTCTTTTCTCTGGAGAGACACACACACACACACACAAGACACACGTCAGCAGCGTCTTACGTCAGCGGCGTCACTGAACGCGGATCCACAACAGAACCAGAATACACACACACACACACACACACACACACACACCAGACACACGTCAGCAGCGTCTTACGTCAGCGGCGGCACTGAACGCAGATCCACAACAGAACCCGAATACACACACACACACACACACACACACACCAGACACACTTCAGCAGCGTCTTACGTCAGCGGCGGCACTGAACGCGGATCCACAACAGAACCGGAAGACAATACAATGCTGAATAAAGTCCTAGTTTTTGTTATTTTTGGACCAAAATGTATTTTCGATGCTTCAACACACTCTAACTAACCAGGGCTCCAGACTAACTTTTCCACTGGTTGCACTGGTGCTACCAACTTTCTCAGTTGGTCGCACCAGCATATGATTTGGTCGCACCTTTTTTTTTTCTTTTTTTTTGCTATATGCCATGGGATTAATCAATGCATGCTGATGAATAGTGGTTTTAATGGACCAAGGCTAGCAAAGGCTTTCTGGGTTGCAGCAGAAATACCTGTAATATATTAATTATCACTGCCAAATTTCAGGATTTTCATGGATTTTGGACAGTAATTTTAATCTGTAATTTTAAGCATTTTACATTTGAATTATATACAATCTATCTATTTACATTTAAATCATATTATATCTATCTGTCTATCATCATCTTTCTATCTTTTAAAAATCATTAAACATTCAAATGTATGCATTACATTTTAAACGATTAGAGTATTATAATAAACTGATACAGATTTTTCGTTATCAAAGTTTATAGTTGTAACAAAAAGCAGAAATCTCACACTCCTTACCTTCTGCATTTTATAATAATTTCCTTTTCCTCTGTCGAGCGATCATGAGAGTAATCGCTCGACTGAGGAAAATATAACCGCTGAAAAGACGTAGGAGGAATGGGCTCTGTTTCATGAGACCATTTTTATCATTTTTATTTGCCTTAATTCGTGAATTCGTAATTGGCGCGTTTCACCATCAGTGTGCAATGCGCGTGACGTCTACGTTCGTCAATAAATAAACAGCACGTGTCTTGCGGAAGAACATTGTAGACGGAACTACTCTCCGTTAATGTCTATGGCGAGTCACGCAGGCACTGGGCTACTCCGCAGCCGAGACGACCCCGGGATAAAATAGTCCGAATATAAACACTTATTATAGGCGTACCGTAGTGATTTAGAATAAGTCAAAAACACGGTTTGGAAAATGGATTCATGATGTAGCCTACTCGTTCATTTTGAACATAAGTTACGGACTGCAGCAGCTGATACAACGGCGTTCTGTTGGTCAAGCGTCCACTCGCACAAATGCGACCACATAACAATTTAACTCGCACATTCTCAAAAAAAATTTGGTCGCAGTCTGGAACCCTGCTAACCCACTGATGTCACATGGACTACTTTGATGATGTCTTTATTTCCTTTCTGGACAAGGACAGTATACCGTACACACATTTACAATGGAGGGACAGAAAGCTCTCGGACTAAATCTAAAATATCTTAAACTGTGTTCTGAAAATGAACGGAGGTCTGACGGGCTTGGGTCATTAATAACATTGTATGTTTATCTCTGTAAAGCTGCTTTGAAACAATCTCCATTGTTAAAAGCGCTATATAAATGAAGGTGACTAGACTTGACATCATTTTAATTTTTGGGTGAACTAACCCTTTAAGCTGGTTTTAGGACGGATCATCTCACCGTTCTTACTGGCGGCCTCCACCACCTCCATGTACGCCGACGGTTCTCCTGCTTTGATGTACGAGTCGATGGCTTCTTTAACCAGATCTCTCTGAAGCTGAGCCTGAGCGAGCTGACTCCACACCGAACCCTCACCACACCGCTCCGCAAACTCATACGCCCGGTCCAGATTCCCGATGTGCTCGATCAGAACCTGTGCGAGACAACAAGCACGACGTCAATCCAGGCGCCTGTGTGCCGGTGATCGTGTGAGCGTGTATTTGTGTACCTGTATCGCTGAGGTGTTGACGTCAAACTTCTTAAAGATGGAGAAGGCCTCTTCGTACAGCTCGTTGCTGATGGCGATGTTAGCGATGTCAGGAGCGTCGTAGTTGTCTAGCCGGTTGATGTACTCCATGACCCGCGTCCGGTCCGCTTTAATGGCCGTCAGTATCAGCAGGTTCTGCAGGTTTCTGATGCAGAAACACACGTTTACAGTCAACATTCAAAGTATATTTGGCGTAATCGACATCAGCAAACTAGATCAATCCCATTATAATATAATATTATATATATTAGAATATCTACATGTATTCATTTAGCTGATGCTTTTATGCAAAGCGTCTTACAAATGAGGGATGTCATTAATCTTATTTAAATTAAATAATATAAAAATAAAATAGATTCCTTCCATTATGATAATAAAATATAACAATAATATAATATAATAATTTACATTTATTCATTTAGCAGATGCTTTTATTTACAGCACTTACAAATGAGGAAAACTAAAAAAAAAAACAATTAATCTAATTTAATGTATTATAAACGTAATAATATAATATAACAATGTAATGATTTATTTATTTTTTTAGCAGATGTTTTTATTCAAAGCTACTTAAAAATACAAAAAAGCTAATCATCTAATAACAAAATATAATATATGTCATATAATATAATATAATTAGTGCTGTCAAATTGATTAATCACAATTAATCACATCTAACATAAAAGTTTGTGTTTATATAAAATATGTGTGTGTATAATTATTATTTTAATATATGGTATATTATACTGTACACACACACATATATATATATATACACAGGTGAAACTCGAAAAATTTGAATATGGTGCAAAAGTTCATTTATTTCAGTAATTCAACTTAAAAGGTGAAACTAATATATTATATAGACTCATTACATGCAAAGTGAGATATTTCAAGCCTTTATTTGTTATAATTGTGATGATTATGGCTTACAGATATGAAAACCTTTTCACAATATTCTAATTTTGAATTTGGGGTTTTCATAAGCTATACGCCATAATCATCACAATTATAACAAATAAAGGCTTGAAATATCTCACTTTGCATGTAATGAGTCTATATAATATATTAGTTTCACCTTTTAAGTTGAATTACTGAAATAAATGAACTTTTGCACCATATTCAAATTTTTCGAGTTTCACCTGTGTATATATACAGTCTCTACATTCAGTATATATACACATATATATTATATAAACACAAAAATATTCAGTCAGTCAGGAATTTATCAGTATTTGTCAAAATACAAATATTTAACTTACACATTAGATTTTTGCTGTATTTTATTCATTATATATTAAATTCTGAGCATTATATAAAAATGTCAGCTTGTCTCCAGCATAACATTATTATTATTATTATTATTTTATTTGTAGAAAAAAGACAAAAGGGACAATACATATTAATGAACATTTTTCACAAATGTAAATATGCCAGATTATAGCCATAGGCTAATTTCCATCTGCAGACCCCTAAGCAGGTAGATGTTACACATAAATACATACAGACACACTATGCACAGGCTATATACAGAGAAGCAAGGACAGTAACAGTGATCACAACATATTAGGACAAGCCATATTACACAGACCCTTTTTTTTTTAATGAAAGATCAAGCGGTGCGACGCATAACATTCATCACTTCCTGTGTGGACTGACCTGTGCTCACTAAATATGGAGTTCTCCAGAACTATCTTCTCCAGGAGCTCGATGAGCTCATTGGGCAGATCTGCCGTCATGAACGCCTTCACCGTCACAGACACTTCCTCGGGATCCTGCGTCTCCGGGAGAGCGGTCTGAACCACCTGTGCACACAATCCCCATCAGCAGTGGACGCATTTAAAACTAACTTAATAACGGGCAAATTTACAATATATATGTCAGTGATAAAAGTAAAGTGTTATTATTTTTTAATTAAAAAAAAAAAAAAATAAAGGTATTCTTTGTATATTATTTTAGTTATATTATATTATTTTATTTAAATTATATTTGTAATATAATCTTAATAATAATATAAACTTTTTTTATTTAAATCGCTTTAAGTTTGACTAGGCTGATATTACGCAGAATAATAACATCAGGCTTTATTTTCTCCAATAAAACAATAAAATAAGAATATTTAAAAACACTAAAATAAAAATGAAAAAATCATAATAATAATAAAAAACATCTAATAAAAAATTATAAATAATAAAAACTACAAAATAATTATTTCACTTAAATAATAAACTATTTAAATCACTTCGATAAAAAATAAATAATATTTAAAAATACTAAACTGAATCATAATAATCAAATAATTGTCTTTTTAATATGCTAACAGTTACCAAACAAAAACAAATTCTTAAAGATAACATATTTAGCAAGTAATGGTATTCCTACTTCTAATTTATCGGATAGTGTCTCTATATTCACGATTCAAAATCGTAAACGACTCAGACCACCCTCACTATAAAAAAAGGCCAGGTATAGTAACAGTTTTACATTTACATTTATGTACGAGTTTTAATAAGAGTTTTGTTCCTGTATCTATACGAGCTCTAAATACATAGGAGATCAGCCATTGATACGTCACTTATGCTCTCTTTGTTGTTGTTTTTTGTGTTGTCAGCGACTATTTTTGATTGTATTATGATATGTTGTTAATTGAACACGTTATCTGTGTTTGTGTTATGTACACCTCAAATTTCCTTCTCGAGGATAAATAAAAAAAATCTATCTATCCATCTTATGAAAAGAAAATATATTTCCCTATATATGAATGATCAATATATTAAATGGTTTAACAGTATTTTTGAAAATATACAGAATAATAAATTGTGTTATACATAAGGAATTGCCGCTTTTCATATATTGAAAAATGTGTGACAATATATTTCCTAATATATCATAATATATGTAATTTTATATTCAGTAATATAATTCATAATATATAGATATATATGTGATCAGATATGGTACAGCATGTGTAATATATTGCAGATATATTTACTCATGCAGCATAAACACACATATATAGACAAATATATAATGTAATATATTTTGTTTATTTTGTTATTATTTACACTATAAATGCACTCTACTCTTCAGCACAAGGGTGACCACAAAAACTCACACATAATTCATTTTTAAAATCCAAAATAATAGAACATTAAACACTAACAGATCCCCTATATTAATATTGAGCAAAACACAATAATTTTAACATTTGCTCTCCTTTAACACTCAGAAGCAAAGCATGTAAACTCATTCCGTGAATGTGTGTGAACATACATTCACATTTATATGTGAACACGTATATGTGCAATATACAGTACGTACACAATAAAGGATAAAACTTTGTAATCTTAATTTATAAATATTTTATATGCATCAATATATAGCCATACATGGTCAGTGCATATATTGCAGTATATAAGCACTAGTTTCCCATATGGAAATGTATTATGTAATATACCGCATTATATTTAGCAGTTTATTCCCATATATAGTTGTTCTGTAAGTGTGATGTCTATAGGGCTGGGACTCTTGCCTGGTCGATCAGTGGCCGTCTGTAGGGGTTTTCCTCCTGCAAAACCTCGGCCCACAGATCCGGGTCTTTCCGACGCACCAGGTACCGAGACTCGCTCTTAAACAAGGAGTTTTCATTGCACACCTACAAAAGAGATATGCATTATAAAACAGCATTGGGGGAAACACATTACAAGTAACTCGAGTTACGTAATCAGACTACGTTGTCAAGTAACTAGTAAAGCAATGCATTACTTTTAAAATTTATAACAAAGTATCTCAGTTACTTTTTCAAATAAGTAATGCAAGTTACTTTGTTTTCTCATTTATTGACTGACAGCTCTCTTGTCCCAAGGTTGAGAAAAATCATAAGTGCAGAGGCGTTGTGTGTGAACATGATGCTTATTGTAGTTCTAGACTAAATGTGAGCGTGCATTTACTCACTTGCACAAAAAAGATTCAGTATTCCTCAAAATGAATCAGTCAAATGCAAAATCAGACTATGCAAACATCCAAAAATTAAATATGTTAAACAAAACAAATATTTTTATGCATTTAATCTCACTTTATTGACCAATGTACTTGCTGCTAAAGCAAAAATGACTTTATATTTTTAGTTTTTATTAGTGGTGTTAAACTTTTTTCTTCTGTTATCCAGAATATCAGCACAGCTGAAAGGTTTATTCAGTGGCGCCAGAGCCCGTCTACGGAGAGCCTGGCCACTCCCTATTAAAGGGTTAGTTCACCCAAAAATGAAAATTAAGTCATTAATTACTCTCCCTCATGTTGTTTAACCCCGTAAGACCTTCGTTCATCTTCGGAACACAAATGAAGATATTTTTGATTAAATCTGAGAGCTGGATCACTCCTCCATAGGCTCCCTAAGGGAGTGAAACTTGACGGCCCAGAAAGTCATTGAAGAAAATGTTTAAATATTCCATGTGACTACAGTGGCATAACTATAAGTTTATCAAGCGACGAGAATACTTTTTGTGCGGAAAAACAAACAAAAATAACGACTTTATTCGACTATTCCTTTTCTTCCTTGTGGGCCTGAGATGAGAGTTCAAGAGATTTCCACGACGCATGCGCGAGAACTGAACAAGAAGTAGTAGAAGAAGAACGTCCTCTTCTCAGTTCTCGCGCATGCGTCGTGGAAATCTCTTGAACTCTCATCTCAAGTTTCACTCCCTTAGGAAGCCTATGGAGGAGTGATCCAGATCTCAAATTTAATCAAAAATATCTTCATTTGTGTTCCGAAGATGAACGAAGGTCTTACGGGGTTGGAACAACATGAGGGAGAGTAATTAATGACTTAATTTTCATTTTTGGGTGAACTATCCCTTTAAGTCCTATTGTACCGAATTGTGGTTGTAGTTCCACCAGAGTTCCACTGGGGGCGATCGCCGAGTGCATGAGTGAATGGGAGTCTATGGAGCTAGACGGCTAAATGTGTCTCTTTCACCCAATTGCCGTTGAGAAATCTCAGATTTGATTGTAGGTTCTGCAAGTTCAACATGGGTTACAGGTCGAAAGTTGAATGAACGAGTACTTATGTCCTTTCGATTTCTTACAGGTTGAGTTGTTGTTGCCCATAACACGCTAGCATTCTGCTAATGGACGCTGGTTGGTCAGTGAAGGACTGATTACAACCAGAGACTCCGCTTGATGGCATCGTGGCACCCAAAGCGGGACCAGAATGTTAAGGTGGACTTTTTCGGCCAAGTTGTTGTTGTTTTTTACGCAGCAACTGTGCCAGCTGTGTTGTCGATGCCTCGGGAGAAAGGAAAGTGCAGAGCGCGAAAGCACCGAAGTGACTGAAGGATTGCCGTTAAGCAGTATCTCTGGTCGTACGATGTGTATGACGTCATTTACAATTTAAAAGACTTTTTAAAGCAAATAAGTGACTCTAAAAAATCTAACACCCAGCAATGTGTAATTTCTTTGCATCTCGTTTCGAATACAACATTCAAATTACTAGACAAAAAATGATATCCTGAGAAAAGTGGATTGTGAGGGCGAGGGGTATAGACCAATTTTCAGTTGGTAAACATGGTGACGTTTTTTGTGGGCGGAGCTTAGGTGGAGGCAGAACGATCCCTCTGGCCGCTTCACTAACGTTAGTTTGCAAGTTTTGTTAGCTTGTTTTTTAACAATGACTGGAGAAAATCAGATTTTATCTTAATGTGCAAGGTCACTCACCGTCCAGGACCGTGATTGTTATTTGCAAAAGTTAATTTTAACATACAGAAACAGATTGGCTGACCCGTACTGTACACGCTCACTCAATGCATGGACGATCTGACAGGATTAACGTTAACGCTACCTCCGGTTGAGTGGCCGGACTTCTACACCTATCCGATAGAGAAACCGAGCGTAAAGAGAAACTGAGGGCATATAAATCTTTAGATGCCTATAACTATGCGTTGAATGGTCATGTTAAAGACTTGTGTGTACGATCCGCAGTTCTGCCGAGCCAGCGCCAAGAAGACGACAATGTAAAGAGTGACATTACGGTGCAATTTTAATGATGTGAATATTTTCTAGAAATAAAAATTCCAGATACAGCATATTCATTTTTCATCGATTCTTGCACCCAACAACACAACAAGATGACATTTAATAATAATAATAATTTAAGCTCCTTATTATGTAGCCGAATCTGTGCTGGTTTGTATTGGCCGCCTCCAGTTTTTCCTTTGTTTTGCCTCCAGCTAGCGCCGTGACGTAACTGTGACGTCGGCTCGAAATTGGTCTATAGCTCCATAGTCCTCCATTTATTCTGCACTCGTCCTGTGAGCGCCCTCATGTGGACCCAGAGTGGAACTGCAACCAGTTCAGAACCCGGAAGTTTACTGAGAGTGGAAGTTCTCCCCTTAAGCCTAGTTCACACTACATGATTTTAAGCCCGATTTGCAAATCGTTGAGCTCGCCGACAGGTCAGGGTGTTATCGCGTGCAAATCGCGGGAGATTAGCGGGCGATGAACGCTCGCCAATCTGTTTGTATGAAAGAGCCAACAACGCATCAAAGACGCGTCGCCGAGCCCAGAAAAATATCTAGCATGCTAGATATCCAGAGCTGTCGCACGACAGCCAATCAGAGCAAGGCATGTTCGCGTGTTGCGTTCTTCTTCGTCTTCTTCGCTGGGTATTGGCGCGCGTGCTGTTTCGCGTCATTTCCGGTTCGTGTTATCGCGTGATTTTTCGTGACAAAACGTGGTTTCTAGACAAGATAGAATCGTTGGGTGACAGAGTTGTTGTCAACTCGTGTAGTGCGTTACCTCCTGTTGCGGATCAATCACGTTGTGTCGTGGGGTGTGAACTAGCTCAACAACTTGAACACTCCTGATTTCACAGAGAGCAAGTCATGTAGTGTGAACCGCACAGTTCAGCCCGACTTTTTAAAATCATGTAGTGTGAACTAGGCTTTATTAGACATTCTCTGGCGGCGCCCTCTAGTGGACACGCGTGAATCTGCACTTCCTTCAGCCTGAGGATTGTTATTTCACTTTTAGTGTGAAAGGGTCTTAACATTTGTCCAAAAAAATATATTTTTTGTTATAAATACCCAGACCAGGTGAGAAAAAGTAACGCAAAAGTAAAGTAACGCATTACTTTTCTTAAAAAAATAACTAAGTAACGCAATTAGTTACTTTTTAAGGGAGTATTGCAATATTGTAATGCATTACTTTTCAAAGTAACTTTCCCCAACAATGATTCTAAAGGATATTTATCTATGCAAAGAGGTTTCCTGCTGGATGGATGTGAACCTGTATGAGCTCCAGGTCACACTGTCCTCTCTCATAGGACACGAAGGCCAGGTGCGGGTCTCTCTTCTCGCAGTATCGGCCCACGCTGGCGCTGTCGTAGTGCAGGTTCTCTCGGAGGAAGCGCTCAGGACTGTTGTTACTGTCTATGTAGATCTTCATCAAGGCATTGTGGGTAGCAGGTTCTTCACAGCCATCCTGGACTCGAGATTCCAGCCAGGACAAGAGCAGCTTCAGGCTGGACACAACGAGCACAGAGACACGGATCGGTCAAAAAATAAGACAGATTTAATAATAAGAAATCAATATATTTTTATTAAATATACGTTTTGATATCTGAATTTGATATCTGAAATAAGAGTCATTTTTAACTCTCAAATGCCGGATTTCATATATTTTTATTTTATTTTAGATATAGTCAATACATTTTATATTAATATATACACTTTTATTTGAGATATATTACATTCATTTTATATTAATATATATATTTTTTATTTTACATATAGTAAATTCATTTTATATTAATATACACATTTTTATTTTAGATATAGTTCATTCATTTTATATTAAAATATACGTTGTTATGTTTTAGAAATAGCAGATTCATTTGATATTAATATATATATACATTTTTTAGATACAGCAGATTTTTTTTATACTAATATATACATTTTATTTATGGTAGATTTGGATCTTATATAGTAGACTCAGAGTATTTAATGCAAGAAATACAGTAAATATATATATATCAAATATTTATAATACATTGAATAGTTACAATATAGTACATTTTATTGGTAATATATTTTCAATTGATCTAAATACTAAATTTAAATACTATTTAACTGTCTAAATACTGATAATTCTACGTTAAATACATATGATGTTATGTTTTATTATATTTAATATATTATAAATATCCTTAAATAGCATAAATATGCAATGCATCTAATGACTTTTTACATAAACTGCTATAAAAATGTATTTTTCATGTGAAAATGCATGTTTTAGTCTTGAGAAGAAAAAGGATAGGACAGGTTGTACCGGTTTCTTTTCTCCACTTCCTCCACCAGCTGGTCGGTGCTGAAATCTCCTCGTACGGCCAGGATCAGACTCTTAATGGTGTCCTCGGAGCAGTCGACGTCCAGCAGACCCCCGACCACCACCGGCAGCCGGCTGGGGTTCACCTGCACATTAGCTCTGCACGATTAATCGCAATCAAACCGCACGCCATTTGACAAAGGCTGCGATTATTTTATGTGCAGCTTGTCAGTGCAGCGGCTGATCGGTAGTAAATGCTCCATCTGAACACACTCTCAGAGCTACTCAGATTTCTAATTCCTAACGACCAGCACGGCGTTCGTGGTTCGACTGGTCGAGACTGTTTTCCAAAGATGCCTCCTGCCTGTATACGCGAAGTGAACTGTCTTGTGTACTATCTACTTATTAAACTGTCTGTACACTAACAAAGTTCTCAATGCTTCGGTTTGCATGTAGGGACCCTCATTATGCTAGGGTGTTAGTGTGGGGCTATTTTGAGCCTTGTTAGTGGTATTAACTAGCGATTTATTTTTACGTACTCTATGCCCTATATACTAGCGTTATAAGCTAATCAGTGGTTCGAGCTAAAACTGGGTATATTCGATTAGCATGAAAACACATCCCAGAGAACGGTCGACTCGGTACCCATGTGTTATTAAAGGAGTAGTTCACTTTTAAAAAACTTTTGCTGATAATTTACTCACCCCCATGTCATCCAAGATGTCCATGTCTTTCTTTCTTCAGTCGAAAAGAAATTAAGGTTTTTGATGAAAACATTCCAGGATTTTTCTCCATATAATGCACTTCAATGGGGTCCAAACGGTTCAAGGTCCAAATGACAGTTTCAGAGCAGCTTCAAAGGGCTTTAAACGATACCAGACGATGAATAAGGGTCTTATCTAGCGAAACGATCGGTCATTTCGAAAATAATTAAAAAAGTTTTAAAAAATAAAAAATATAAAAGCGGGGGTTCGGCGCCGAGTCTATTGTTGTGCTACTCACGACATTTAAAGTGAAAGCAAAGCACACTTTTGATGGAGAAAATAAATATGATTTCACACAAAAAGTGCCCAAAATGCACAGAATTTGCATGTCTAATGTGTTTTAACCCTCTGGGGTCTGAGGTGTTTTCGGGGTCCTTGAGATGTTTTGGCATGCTCTGACATTTCTGCTTTTTTCAGTTTCTTATAAACATATTAATGGCACAGGTGAAATTACACTCTATATAGCACACACAGGGCTACCATAATATGTGAGCAACATGTATGTACATGTTTGTATTTTTGAGAGAATATTGTTTATGCGTGGTTATTGAAAAAACTAAAAAATAAAGTTTCTAATATAAGGCCACAAATAACATACTAAATATCTGTCCACAAGACTTTTGACAAGTGGATGTTGTTGCCTAGAGTTTTTGCTTCAAATTGATCTGAAAATCATTCTGCCTAATCATTCACATAAAACAATAGATTGTTTTAAATTGTGAAAAACATTTTTTGTTTGCAAAGGCAATATGCGGATGGGCGTGAACGACCCAACCCCCTCATGAATAATTAGGCAGTTCTCACCTGAGCAGACTGCATACTAATGAGCCTTTCATTCAGGGGTGTCACACAAGAAAGAATGCAAGGACAATATATATATATAAATAAATAAATAAATATTTATACACACACACACACACACACACACACACACACATATATATATATATATATACAAACAATCAAAATATAAATGAAAGCCAAAAGCACATTTTTAGGTCACACCTTTTAGCCATCCACATCCCATTTTTAGCCATCCACCGCGGTAAAAATAAACCAGTCGCATTTCAAAGTCGTTCGCGAAATGACCGCCAGGTGGCGCAAAGGGACATTTAGCAAAACGTAAGTGGGGCTAATGTCTGTAGCCTAAGGATGAAATACTACAAGTTATGGTAAATTCCAAATAAGCCTACAACAAACATTTATAGCCTACTCCGTAATTGTTGGTCATACAGATAAGATATAATCTTTTAAAACTGTAAAAGGCTAAAGTATAGGCCTACACTCACAGGTTAAAGACAAAACGTTTTCTCGCTCATGTGAGAAACAGACGTTCGGGTATTTCTCAGTGAGAAAATTCATAGCCGAGCGGTAGAACTTACGGTTCATCATCAAGATGACACGGGTTCAAATCCCGCACAAGCCTGGTCTGTTGTAAGTTTTATATTTATTTAGATTTGTCTAGCTCTAAAACTCTGTTACACCATACAGTTTTTTTGCTTATATATATAAAATACAATTATCATGCATTTCCATTTTACACACAAAATAGTACCCAACAGAACGACTTTGCATCTGTATAATAATAGGCTACCAATCGTAATTTCAAAAGCAGTTCTGTAATAAATAAATTATATATAGCCTATATATATATACTATAAATATTTTTTTTTCAGGGCTGCCAACTCTCACGCACTGAGCGTGAGACTCACGCAATTGACCCAAATCTCACGCTCTCACGCCACACCCCCGATTTCTCACGCTGAAGTGTCAACCCGGTCGGTCAAATTCCTAAAAGATATAGTTTATCTATAGATCTACCTGTTGAGCCACTCGTGATCGACTAGTTATACCGCAAATTAGTTAAAATATTCCGTAATCTATCTAGAGCGAGCGTGCATGCGAGACAGATATTGTGCTCCAAACCGTGCGCGCGCATGGCAGAGAGGTCTGTTCCCTACAACCTAGAGTTTTAAAAAACATGGTTTTAAGTAAAGTGTGATTTGCCAGGGGGGATTGGGATTTCCTTCTGGTCTAAACATCCCTGCTTCTGCTGAATTATTTTAATCCCCACACCCCTCCCTCCACAGCTAATCAATGCTATAGGCTACTTCACCAATATCAAATATATAAAATAGAGATATGCAACAGGCACGTTTAAACGACAAACAATAAAATCAAAACCAGCGTTTCAGTTGTTCATTAGTTCCAGTGGCCCTAATGCATGCACGGCTTTTCAAAATTTCACAAAGCGTGTTGATGAGATTATTTTGAATGAAATATTGAAGTTTATAATTAAGTGTTTTGGCACACCACGCCGAGTGGCCCTATGTATTTTTCTAAAGTCGGGTTTTATTCTGGCATGGTGAGTTAGTGTTCGACAAACGCGGCGGCGCGTTCATTTAGATTAATTTATTTTTCTCATTATTACAGCTAAAATAACTTAATAGGCGACTCCGTAATTTTTTGGTCATACAGATAAGAGTAGAGTAGCTTACATCATTCAAAACTGTAAACTTGTATTCATATTAGGTTAACGACAAAAACAGTATCTGTCGTCTCTGTCTCCGGGAACTGCGCGTCACAAAAATGAACCGAAAGCCACTTCAGCTCAGTCACGATAAGAAATCGGCTATGTCTAAAGCCTTTAAATGTCTAAATATTTAGGCTAATAAATGTTATCTGATTATGTAGGCTAATCCTTATGAAAACGAGAGGTACAGAGGATCTACTCAAACATGTAATGGAAGCGCTTCCCAATGAGAAAATGACAAGACAAGGGTGAAAATCTCGCTCTTATTAAATGTAGGCTAAATCGCCCTGAATTAAAATGTAAAAACAGATCAAATAATGTATTTGTCGAAATGTTGCGATATTGTTTCATTTAAGTTCATAATTATTTTATAAATGTTATTTAATTTAGCAGCATTACCACGAAGCACCGTGTTTCGATATTTATTTGAATAATACAAATTAAAATAAAATAAAAACTTAATTCACAAATTGCATGCCTGGTTGTAAGGATCCAAAGATCCCTGTAGACTTTAATATTGATTTGAACATTTTGTTCATGACAACAAATTAACATGTGATTTTTCAGATTATATTTAGTTTTGCTTGGAAAAAGCTGGCCCAAACCAGTTTTATTTCATCAATTATTGAAATAATGAAATATTTAGTAATAAACTTTTATGACAGAAATATCACTAGGCTACATGTAACTTAAATCATTTAATTCCTTCATTATCAACACTGTCTAGAATAGTGATTTAAGTGTGAATTGCGACTTCTCTTTGTGTTAAGTCAGCCTCAGACTCCGATAGCCTGTGGGGGGTTGGAGGGTCAGTTGCTGGACAAAGGTGTTAATGTTCCTCTTTCATATGGAGAGTGTCGGATAGCCAGCCTGATGAGCAGGCAAAATTATTGTAAGGATAAATCTGTGTCCAAATGTAGGCCCCATATCTTATTAAATTATAAATATTGTAGTTTATTTATTGTAGCCTAGTTAAAGTTTTTTTCACACAAAATTTCAATTGACGTTATTGTAAGGTGAATTCAACAAGGCGTGCTGTGTCTTTGAAGCAACAATTAAAGGCTAAATAATTTTTTTATGATTTGTATGGCTGACACGCAGCGACATATACAGTATTATCAGCTGTATGATGTGTTTTTACCCTGAAATGTTTAATTTCGAGAGAGACGCGGCGCGCGCAGCGAGGGAGACTAAATAAACTTGTTAAAAAGAGATCCAGAGCGAGAGAGGCAAAGAGAAACGCATGTTTTTAATTTAATTATGTTTCTTTGGACAATTTTCGTTTTGTACTGTTTTAATTGTTTAATTTAGCTGTAATTTCTTTGGCAATACAAATTTAAAATGTCGCAAGAATAAGATTAGCCTAGTGTTTCTTATTTTGCATCGCAAAAGAAATAAACTCTAAACCCGATGCAACCCTGTTTTAAATTTAAAAAAAAAACTGTCCCGACACTTTATTTAAACCTTGAAATGTTCGAACTTGGTTTCAAACTTAAGTAATTTTAGTGTTCTTTTACATTACACAATAATTTAGCAGACTAAAGACGAGCTTCTTCATTTTCATTTTCTGATGCAATCGGCTGACAATCTTCCTTCATCAGTTTTTGTCGTTTGTGCAGCGGCTGCGGTTCTACAGGAATGTAGCAAATTTATGTTGTAATGATAATTAAACACAACTCTTGACTTTAAATAAGTAAACAGTTATAAACAGTTACCTATTTAAGCATCAAGGTGGTAAAATATAAACGCTGTAGGCCAACATCGGTTAACAACATGTATGCTATATTGAGATTCGATCTCGGGTCGAATGAAGCTCCTCGAAGCTTGTGTTGTTGCGTTGATCACTGAGCTACCGTCTGTACGCTGTTACAGTTGTAAAGCCTCATTGATGTAGCCTTGATGTTGAAATGTTTTAATTATTTATTCAATTACATTTCAGTAGCCTAATTTCAGTATTGTGATTATGAATTATTTTAACTACGTTTGTTGAATTCTTCTGCTACCAGCTTTCAATCGCTCTGAATCAGCGCGGTGCGGCAGCAGATTACGCATTAGAGAGAATAAACCGGAATAAACGAACACTTTTCAGAGTCTATGATTGTAGCGCCTCTTAGCGGTAAAAGGCAGGAAATACACCACACATTTTACCGCCGCGGTGGAACGGCTGATGTGGGCATTGTCATGGCTTGCCTCGACATTTGCGTTTGAATAGCGCGCGTCCTCCGTGGGCGTGTCAGATTAACGCGTAATGAAGTGTAATGAGCTGGGGGAAAAAATACTGACAGCACTCTCTTTTCATACAGATTGCATAAACTGAGAATATTTGTTTTTTATATAAATTACTTCATTTAAAAGAAGAGAATTCAAGCTTCATAAAGAAAAATCTCTCGTGCCTGTATGACAAGTAATCGCGGAGTTACAGTTAATCTTAGGACGCGTTTCAGAATGGACTGCACTGACAGAGAGAACGCTGAACTCGCATCATGTTTGTTTTTCTTTATTTGGTGAAAAGCACAACACTTTGTTTTTATTGTGAGTATCCACAAAAAAAATAGAAACTTAACAGGATCTAATGATGTATCACACTTATATGTAAGATCAAAATCAACCGAGTATTTTGAGTCTCTTTTGCACTGATAAGAAAAAAAGCGAGACAATCGCGCCGGCGCGATAGCCGACCCCAGGGGGTTAACAAGAACTGGAGTAGGAAAAGAAAATGAAGACTCAAAAATATTTATACAAGATTTAGCCATTTAAACTTGTCTTAATTATTCAGTTTGGGTAAAACTATATGTTTTATTAATAAATAAAACGAGTTTACTTTTTTTTAATGTTTGCTGTCTTGTAAACATATGACTGAAAAGACAATATCAGAGCTGTTTTCTTGGTTGTTTTTGTTGTTTACCATTTACATGTAATTGTTGTACATGTAAATGTTAGAATATGGTCAGTATGTTATTCTAATGTTGATCTAGCTTACTGCTAGTTTCGTATAGCAAACGAACTAACCCGTAGTATAACATTATAACTTTCAACACACATTTAAAGGCTGTTTAGTGTGATACTCTAGTCAGAATATAATCTTTCTTTTAGTTTATGTAATTGCCTACACAGACATGCCCAAATCAAACCCGAGTTTACTTTTTTTTAATGTTTGCTGTCTTGTAAACATATGACTGAAAAGACAATATCAGAGCTGTTTTCTTGGTTGTTTTTGTTGTTTACCATTTACATGTAATTGTTGTATACCTCCCATCTTAACAAACTTCAAGATTTAAGTTTATTAATGACCAACTTCTAAAAAGAGAATGTTTCTTTGTAAATAAATGCGCGCACACGAACGCACACACGCACACCTTGTTTAAATACATTTATGTTGTTAATAAATAACAATAAATTGTTGTTGTACCAGCAATATTTCCAAGTTTTGTTTTTCACTGTAGAAATTTCAAATGTCATGATTTGCCAATGCAAGAGAGTACCGGCACCTTTATCCCCCCACTTCAAGCACTGGACGTCACGTAATACGCAATTATGTTGAAAAGGTCTCACAGAACAGAGCAAGGCGAGCATTTGTGCTTATAATACTTTAACTTTTTTATTTATTTTTGAAATGACCGATCGTTTCGCTAGATAAGACCCTTATTCATCGCCTGGTATCGTTTAAAGGTACAATATGTAAGAATTTTATAATAAAATATCCAAAAATCACTTGCACAGTGTGATATATTTCCTGCAGTTGTGAACTTACAATATCCCAAAAGTCTCCAAAGATTTTTTATTTCAGAGAAATTCACATTTTAAATAAGTGGCCGTCCCGGAAAAAAACGTTGCCTGTCAATGACGCATTATCCGCGCTATCCTCGGTTTCCGCTCGTACCGCCATAGCCAAGACGTAACCATGGCGACAGACGCGGACAACTGCGTAGTGCGTAACGCTTAGCGGCACGCAGTTCTTGTTTCTTTCAAACATAGACCATGGCAAGCAGACTTTGGGACAAACAAGGAGAACTAAAATGAGGATCAACATCAGCGTGGCGTTTTTGAGATGCCTAGAGCTAGCGTCCGCGACTAACTTGGACTCGACAGAGCTTCACGAGGCACGACTTGACAGCTTTATTAGACAGGTGAGCAAATGTACATAAAACAAATCAATGTTATATAACGTTAGCTCGTCATGATGAAATGTTAGAATATGATCAGTATGTCATTCTAATGTTGATCTAGCTTAACGTTACTGCTAGTTTTGTATAGCAAACGAACTAACCCGTAGTATAACATTATAACTTGTTAATAACTTATAAGTGAAGCAGCGCTGCGTTATCTCACAAGTTTAATTAGTCTACTAAACTGACCTGTGTGAGTAATACAGCACTTGTGGGTAGTTCGGTAGAATTAAATGTCCTTATTCCTTTATATCCGCGGGACTCGCGTGTGATATCTGTCTCTTTAGCAATCGCGACCCGCTTCATTTACATTTACATTTACATTTATTCATTTAGCTGACTTCATATCACTGTAATGTTAAAAAACATGAATGTTTGCACTCATCCATAAACATTATTAGATCCATCAGCTTGACAGCAAGTCCCATCATTCAGCTCATCACTGCGTCATCAACCTACGCCTGTGTTATTGTAGGAAACTGCGCCCTCTTGTGGCGAAAAAAACCTACATATTGTGCCTTTAAAGCTGCACTGAAATTTGGACCTTGAACCGTTTGGACCCCATTGAAGTCCATTATATGGAGAAACATCCTGGAATTTTTTCAACAAAAACCTTCATTTCTTTTCGACTGAAGAAAGAAAGACATGGACATCTTGGATGACGTGGGGGTGAGTAAATTATCAGCTAGTTTTTTTAAAAGTGAACTAATCCTTTAACCCCTAGGTTCATTTTGCGCCGGAAAGGTCCGATTACATGGAAATTGCGATTAATCGTGCAGCCCACATGTGGATATCTCAGATACATGATTCATTGACGTGTTTGTGTTTGTTGCGTTCAGGACTTTGGTCGTACCTTCTGCACGTAGATCTCGATGTAT
>JARWKJ010000017.1:2554701-2567201 GCA_029959095.1 Rhinichthys osculus
TACTGAAGCTAACCTTACTGATGCTAACCTTACTGAAGCTAACTTTACTGAAGCTGACTTTACTGAAGCTAACTTTACTGAAGCTAACTTTACTGAAGCTAACTTTACTGAAGCTAACTTTACTGAAGCTAACGTCTGTCATTGTTTCTATAGTCTTGCGTTATAATCGTAACGTTACGCCGTCATCGAGTGTTTTGTACCAGACTGCACACACACGAGCAGCGGATCTCGCTCGTTGTTTCGCTTCCCGGGAGATGTAGTTCATTGAGCGATTTTCATATGAAACTAAATGTTACTCTTCTGTTTTATGACAAACTGCGACTTTCTTGACTTTCATAATTATCTTTTAAATTGACAAACATCATATGTGTAATTCAGGGCACAGTTCAGACGGAATAAAAAGATAAGTTGTCTCTCGCCATTGACTACCATACATATTTTTTCCGAAATAGGATCCGGAAGCGGAGGGGAGGGGCTTAGGCTCTCTATATGCTAATTCTGACATGAAGGCAGCGTGAGCTTCACCTGAGGGGCGTGAATGAGGTTCATCTCCAGGAGGCGTGTCTGAAGAGGCCCCTCCTCCAGCCTGTTGCTCTTCAGAGCGTCCAATAGGAATGAAGTACACTGCTGCACTAGAGGACCCTCCATGAAGACATCAACCACCTGACACACACACACACACACACACACACACACACACACAGTCAAACCTAAATGTATTCAGACACCCTCAACATATCTCACATTATCACAGTTTATTCGCTATAGTTTAGAGAATGGTAATAAAATATGACAGGAATCAGTTGATATTTGACTGGTTTTGTCCGTCCTTCTGTTCGACTCTCACACATGAATTATGTTGAATATCCGTCAGCTGTTAAATTTAACTACACAATTAGATAATACCAGTTTAGCTCAACCAGTGACCAAGCAATGCTTCATGTTGTTCAGTCTGTGTGTAAAAAGAGCATTAGCAATTACAGAAAAACACTTCAGCAAAACATGCTCAGGTCAAAGTGTCTGAATAATTTTTGGCCCAAATGTTAATAAATTTTACTGTATGAAGAATTTTTGGGTATAATATGTCACAGTTTACTTCGTTTTGCTCTCCTCACTTACATAACTGAACTGTAGTGTCCTGCACACACTAGTAAAAAATATAAATAAATTTGGTAACACTTTACAATAAGGTTCGTTAGTTAACATTAGTTAACTATATTACTTAACATTAAAGGGGGGGTGAAATGCTGTTTCATGCATAGTGAGTTTTTTACACTGTTAAAGAGTTGGATTCCCATGCTAAACATGGACAAAGTTTCAAAAATGAAGTTGTAAGTTTGATGGAGTAATTCTGTTCCAAAAATACTCCTTCCGGGTTGTCACAAGTTTCGGAAAGTTTTTTTCGAATACGGGCGTGTGTGACGTCAGAGTGGCCGGAATTTCCTTATACGGGTCTTTAGGGCACTTCTCCCGGAAGGGCGCGCGCGCATCTGTAGCCTAGTGCGTGCGAGAGTACGCCTATGCCCACGCCTATGCCCAAAATTGGCACCAAAAAAGTGTGTTTTTGGTTGCCAGGGCAAGACAACACTGCACAAATTTCCAAAGAACCCAGCGTTAAGGGACCTGTGGATGGATTTTGTTTTTCCAGAGCAGCAACGGAGTTGTGCAAGTGTTTTTGTTTGTTCCCTTTATTTCGACGGTAATAGTTTTATAAACAAGGCCCAGTTCAACGCCGGATTTGCAGAACGCCTAATACTTAAAGATGGAGCAGTCCCAACGATAAAGGTTCACGGTCGTGCGTTGGAACCGCAGGCGGTGAGTAAAACTGCTTCAAATGTCTGTGAGTTGTTAACTATCGGCGTGTAAGCACAGCAAGTAAACAACATGATCACATACAGTTAATGTATCTATGGAGCATGCGATGTATGGTGTGTGTGTGTGTGTTTAAATACATTTGTTTAGCTGGCCACTGTAGGTGTCAGTTTGTTTATTGTAAAAATAAATCATGTCCTCATAAACCACGAGTCTGTCTGTTTACAACACACAAATGTTGTAAAACTCGCGCATGACATGGTGTTCTAAAAACACTGCGCTCAAGTTCAAATCATTCCTATTTTAAAAAAAAAACGCTCGAGACCTTATATTTTTCACCCATTTCACTGCCCATCTCACGTTTTTGTGAGCAAAAACGCGTTCTGTATGAACGAGCCCTTAGTATTGTTTAGATCCTTGTTCTGCATGGGATTACTATCTGATTGTTAGCCATGGTTTATTTTCGGATGTCACTCACAGCTTCCAGACGCTCTCAACGCAAAAGCTTCGCGCGCTCGTGTCGTGATTATTTAGCTCCGCCCACACGGCACGCCTCCACCCGCTCGGGTTTTTCCGGAAAGACTCGGTACAGCCTATCTTTCTTTTATAAATATAATAAAACTAAAGACTTTTTGGAGATATGAAGGATGCAATACTACTCTATAGGTACTCAAGATGAACATGAGATTGAGTGAAACTGAGTGTTTCACCCCCCCTTTAACTAATAATTAACTGCACTTATACAGCATTTGTTATTCTTTGTTAATGTTAATTTCAGCATTTACTAATACTTTATTAAAATCTTGTTAACATTAGTTAATGCAATGTGAACTAACATGAACAGCTTTATTATGATTAACTAACGTTATAAGATTAACGTACAAAGATCAACAAAAACAGTAACAAATGTATTGCTCGTGGTTAGTTCATGTTAGTTAATACATTAACTATTGTTTAATCAATGAACCTTATTGTAAAGTGTTACCAAAAAATGATATCTGGTGTCAGAATAATTTTTGGTTTGACTGTATTAGATGAGCGTCGTCACAGCATGAAGGACAGTGAACATGGGTATTTCTCAGAAGCACCAATTCGATCGAGCTCTAGAAATAACTGAAATGGCCGAGTGAGTGGGTTTGTTACCTGGCTGATGTTGACCAGCGGTTCTTCATCCTGAACCAGCATCTGAGCAAACTGAAGCCCCTGATCCGGACCGGATCTCATCACACTCCTCAACAACATCACCCAGTCTGGAGAATATCCCATCTGCCCCGAAACAACACCACAGGTCAATCACACCAGAGCAGAGACACGGATCATGGTGGAATCGTGCCTCTATTATGCTTTTTAGGATATTATCTTTCATGTAGTGTGTAATAGAGCTGTTTGTGAATGTAAAAGCTCTGCATAGTTTCAGTGTCTTTTAAAAGAAAGACGTGATTCTGAACTGAAACGAGTCGTCAGTAATTCAGTCTCAGTTAGGTTTGTAACTCATTTGCATAATGCCCGCCTCTGGTCTTGATTGGCTGAACAGCGTCTCTTAGCTCCGCCCTCAAACACTGTAGTGTATCTGAGACTGGAAGAGTTTGGTTCGTGTTGTTCAAGTCGAGAAGACGCTGTTTTCTGCTGACAAAGCAAATCCACTCTGATGAGATTGATACGGTAAAACACACGCCATCGTTACTGTTCGTATCACTAGCTGCGTTTACATGGACACTTATAATCGGATTGACGGCTCAATCGGACTAAAAAACCTTCATGTAAACACCTTAAAGTCCCACTCCGATCATATTTTGAGCTATTTGTAAACATTCCCAGTGGTCTTTAAATTATGATTATGCCATTTTTAGCCAAACTCACAAAACCTGTGCCGTTTTCTGGGACTTTGCTTCAGCAGAGCGGCAGTAGCTCATTAGCAATTCGCCTCTGCGTTGTGGGCGGAGCCGTTGGCACGGAGATGACCCTCCCCCTCCCCGTTGCTGAGAGCTCTGTCTCTCCCGCTAGCTTACGCCCCCAACCTGTCATTACCGGTGCAACAAAAATTGAGAGCAATATTGGAGCTATCCAGCCGTACAGTGCGTTTTCGTTTTAAAACGCATAACTTTTGCAACGATTATGCGCTCCTGCCGTCCACATTACTGACCCTCGGCCTCGAAAACGGAGACTGACCCCTTCAGTCGAGTCCGATGCAAGACACGCAAGTGACGCAACCCATAGCAACGAGTCATGGCAACGACAGCTCAAACCGACAGAAACATACAAGTAAACGTGAATTTTGTCACATTGTCATGTTAATTATAATCAAATGCATTTTGTTTTATTGAAAACAATATTATCATTGATATTTGTTTAAGAGGGGCACTTTCGATTAATTTTAACAAGCTTGTGGCCCCGCCCAGTGGAGTTACTACGTCACAACTCCAGTCTATTTTGAACGGCATTTTAGCGTCTGCTACTGATTCACAGCCATTTGAATGTAGAAATACTCAGAAATACAACTTTGAGCTTATTTTTCTCAAGGTATGTCCTCTAACATAAGAAAAATGCCACAAGAACATGTTAACACCTAGAAAAACATTATTTTCATCGGAGTGGGTCTTTAATCGATCCGATTGAGCTCGATCCGATTGAAATTTCGATCGGATTGAAAGGGGTGGTTTACTCCTTTTGTAATCCGATCGAGAGAACATGTAAACACTTGATCGGATTGAAAACCGAAACTAAAAGGACTGCGCATGTGCAATGACGTTGAAATAGCGTAATGACGTATGACGCGCGGAACGAGCTGTTCTTCCTGTTGAATAAAGTCAATATAAATGAGTGTTCCGTTATTAAAAAATTCTCATTTCACTCAGCGTCTGTGAAGTGGAGCAGGACAACGTCCCAGCAGTGCTTGTTTCAGACTCTCATCCATGGACGACTGGTTTTGGGCGCGGGGTTTTACTGCGTGATCAATATAAGCAGCACGACAAAACGGTTCATGCTCATCGTCTCCAAATCATGACTAGAGACGGATAAATATTAAGTCTGCTGTTTAAAACAAATAAAGCACCAATAGAGGAGAATAGTTATGCGCGAACAGCGGCATATTCGTGCAGTGCACATGTCAAAAAATCAATTCCGATTTGAATCTTGTGACATATAAACGCGCACATCAATCCGATTACTTTATTTATCGTTCATGTAAACACCGTGTTCGGATTCATCAATCGGATTGATTTCATTCCGATTGAACCATGTAAACGCAGCTACTGTGTGTCAAGAGCTGAGATTCAGATATGATAATGAGCGTCTGGATTCTGACCAATCAGAGCAGAGCAGCTCTCAGAGAGGCGGAGCTTAGAGAGACTGAATGCCTGATCGAAGGGTTTCAGACTCTGTGAGAAAAGAGCTGATGCTGCAGTGGATATTATGAGAACATTAAAGTGTTTTTTGACCTTGGATGCATGTGAACATATTGTAGGAGACGCCAAAACAAAATAAGAAACATTAAAAATAGCATAATAGGGGCACTTTAAAAGAAAGCTGGTACCTTCTTAGCATAGAGAACTATCTTCTGGAATTGACCGGTCTCAGCAAAGCACTGAATGACTTTAGCAGGAACATTCGCGCGGAGATAAACGCTGAGGGCCAGAGTGATGTCAGCGGCCTTCACCAGATCACCCAACTCCTCCGAGCACTCCAGCTGCAGTGCATCATGGGTAAAAGATGACAAACAGGACAGCAATCCAACACTCATGAGTCCGGACAGACAGACAGACAGACAGATAGATAGATAGAACAATAGATAGATAGATAGAACAATAGATAGATAGATAGAACAATAGATAGACAGACAGACAGACAGACAGACAGACAGACAGACAGACAGACAGATAGATAGATAGATAGATAGATAGATAGATAGATAGAACAACAGATAGATAGGTAGATAGATAGATAGATAGATAGATAGATAGATAGATAGACAGACAGACAGACAGACAGACAGACAGACAGACAGACAGATACAACAACAGATAGATAGATAGATAGATAGATAGATAGATAGATAGATAGATAGATAGATAGATAGATAGATCTTAAGCACATCAATTTAGATTTCACTTTAAGTCAAAATAACAAAACGTACTGTAAAAAATAAATAATTTTAAATATTAAAGGAGTCATAATGTGCAATTTTCACTTTTCCATGAGAATCAATGTATGTTATGATTGACTAACGATTATACATTGGCCGGGATGCCGATATTCAAAAGTGAAGCGTTTGTTTACCCCAGGGTTCTTAAACTAGCCAACGTGCACGCGCACTCAAATACGAGATTTCAATTTCTCCCCCGACTTGACGTCAAGACGGGGCCGGATATACCATATATGGACACCGCAGAGGAGGCCCGCCCTGCCCCTCTCCCCATCATATTCAGTCAAGAAAGATGCAGAAACGTAGTGCACACGTGAGTTGCTCTGTGTTGACTGTCATAATCCACATTCGTTGGAATCCAGATAATGTTTTTTCTTTACCCAAAACTGACCAAACTACCAGGGACCAGTGGATGAAATTTATTTTTAATGACGCTGTTCCAACAACCATCTCAACTTGCTCAACGTTAGGTGTCTGCGCTAAACATTTCACAAAAAAATCTTTTACAAATTTGGGGCAATATCAGGCGCAGTTGGCATCGAAGCTACGTTTGGAAAAAGGTGCCATTCCAACAATCAGGGACTTGCCTGAATTTGAAACGGTAAGACTGTGTTTTTATTACTATATTTTGTGTAAATAGCAGCTAACTACTAATGCGTTAGTGTATGTGATGTAAACACGGGGAATGGACTCTACGAATGCTAGCCACATCTTTCCACTTTAAACAGACTAGAAAATGATTCAGCTATTATTTAATATAATCGTATACAATATAACAATGACAACATATCATTGTATTGATTTTTTTATATAATAGATAAGGATAGATACATTTAAAAAACAGTCAAGAATTAATAAACATAAAGAAAAACATAACGTTACATGTCTGCAGATGAAAATTATTAAATATCTAAAAAACCACAACGTCAAAAAAGGCAAAAACAACACATTATAGCAAACGTTAATCTCTATAACCACTGTAAGATGAAAATAAAGTAGACTACATCTCCGTTAATGTAATCTACATTAAATTAAAGCTAAACTTATGTGGGAGAAAATAGCAAAAAACGTTTTAGCTCGTTACTGATGTTAATGTATGTCTCAGTCAAAAAAATTGTCTTTACCATTCAGAGACATGTTGATGTAGACGTCCTTCTATTGACTGTTGTTACTCTTCCGTTTCCAGCTCTGGTTCAGAGTCTGGCTCAAACATATACGGTTGAATCCCGTAGGTCGCGGCCAGGTCGGGTTCATTAACAACTTGCGCCATGATCTCTTTTTGGAATGATATGCTGAAGTTACCTGCGGTGTCAAGCCCCCTCCTTCCTGCCACCAATCAACGCGCCCCTCATTTGCATTATTAAAATGACCGTCCACGACAGCCAAAACCTCGCATCAGATCTCGCGAGACAATAATGCATTCAGAAATAAGGGTCAAACGAGCTCTGTGTTTATTTTTTTTCCAATTTTTCTTTTTTAGAAGGGCATGAAATGACTATAATAGAGCGTGGGTATCAAAGTTAATACTACATTATGACTCCTTTAAAATAATTTAATAAAAAAACTATATTTTTCTGTGGTGGGTGGCTCTAAAAGCTAACTTACTTTTAAACTTACTTTTAGCATGCGTCTCAAAATACTGTCTTAACCTAACTTTCTTTTTCACAAACTTCTATAAATGCACAGTTATATTGAAATAAATGTATAAAAAAAGAATTGATAAGTAACAAGTAAGAAAACCGAATGGTAACAGCACACCTTCTCTCCCTTGAGCCACTTCTCCAGGAGCTGCTTGCGTCCCTGTTGCAGCACCGGCCTGCAGAGCTCCACCGACTCCAGCTTATTCAGCTGCCCGCGGTCCAACAGAACCCCGAAATACTGCAGTAACGGAGACGCCTGGGTGCCCTGAGCCGGCACCGCCTGGAACCTGCGGATGGTGTCCGCCGTACGCAAGACACCCTGAGCGTCCAGTCGTACACAGAGAGAGAGAGAGCATTCAGAGATGACAGCAAACGTTTGTGTTGAAAGTGACCGAGAGTCACTCAGTTTTGAGATCTATGGGCCCTATCTTACACCCGGAGCAATGCAGCGCCAAGCACGACGCAAGTGTGTTATGCTAGTTTCAGCCCGACGCAGTTATCATTTTCACGTCCTGCGCCGCGTTATTAAATAGCAAATGCAGTTGTGCCCATCTGTGCGCCCATGGGCTGCTGGTCTGAGAATGAGTGTGTGTTCAGGAGCATTGTTGGAGCGTTGCTGTTTTGAGGCAATTGAAATAGACTGGGCCATTGACCAACTGAAACCTGCTCTAAAGTCAATGGCGCTTTATTTTTTTTTTTTTATTTAAAGAGCGAGTTAGTAATATGCACCTATAGGCGGGTCCAACAAGTGCGAATACTCATTACCCACACACTCTGCTTATTACACACACTCTCTGCTTATTATACACACTCTGCTTATTATACACACTCTGCTTATTACACATACACTCTGCTTATTACACACACACTCTGCTTATTACACACACACTCTGCTTATTATACACACTCTGCTTATTATACACACACTCTTCTTATTACACGCACACACACACACTCTGCTTATTATACAGACTCTGCTTATTACACAAACACTCTGCTTATTACACACTCTGCTTATTACACACACTCTCTGCTTATTATACACACTCTGCTTATTACACACACACTCTGTCTATTACACACAAACTCTGCTTATTACACACACACTCTGCTTATTATACACACTCTGCTTATTACACACACACTCTGCTTATTACACACACTCTCTGCTTATTATACACACTCTGCTTATTACACACTCTGCTTATTACACACTCTGCTTATTACACACTCTGCTTATTACACACTCTGCTTATTATACACACTCTGCTTATTATACACACTCTGCTTATTACACACTCTGCTTATTACACACTCTGCTTATTACACACTCTGCTTATTACACACTCTGCTTATAACACACACACTCTGCTTATTATACACTCTCTACTTATTATACACACTCTGCTTATTATACACACTCTGCTTATTACACACACACTCTGCTTATTACACACACACTCGGCTTATTACACACACACTCTGCTTATAACACACACTCTGCTTATTACACACACAGAGGGGCGTGCAGAAGCACACAAAGATGGCAAATATTGAAAATAAAAGTGTGGCGAGCAGGGAGAACGGCCCTCGGCCTCGTCACTCGCCACAAAAAGGATGTAAAAGATTAATATTGTGTACATAAAGATATGATGGAATCCGGCTTGTCCCGTAGATGGTCTGCTTGAGCTTTAACCTCGCACACAAGCAGATCCGTTTCCTCGCTAGAGACGCGTTCAGCTTTCCGCTTGCAAATTCCGTCATGTAAATAGCGAATCCACCATGGCGCGAGCGCAACTGGTTTTTAAAGGGAATGTGAGATGAGACTGGTTGGTTTATTGCACGTTACGCCCAAAAGTAAAACACACCCATTACTCATTAAGAGAATAGAGACAAAACACACCCATTACTCATTAAGAGAATAGAAACAAAACACACCCATTACTCATTAAGAGAATAGAGACAAAACACACCCATTACTCATTAAGAGAATATGGACGACCCTTTTAGACCAGCGCCCGGAGAGCGCACATTTTTCCCGTCGTTAAACTAGCAAAAGTGGATTCGGACACGCCTTAGGTGCACTAAAAATAGATCGTTAAAATAGGGCCCTATGTGTGTTTTACCCATAGACTGTAAAAAAAATATAAGCGTAGTGTCCGTGACGTCACCCGTAGGTTTCTGAAGAGCATTTTAAAAGAGAAGGGCAAAATTAGCTATATAGACCAAACCACTTTTTGCACCAGGCTGTAAGCATGTTTTTTTCTGCTATAAAGTTGGGCATTTTAACATGTGGGTCTATGGGATTGACTCTCTTTGGCCAGTCTAGTGGCCAGTCGATGAACTGCAGTTTAAGTCACTTCAGTGTTGGATTCAAGAGAGACGGGAAGGTTGCCGCTTGGTTTTACCTTGGGAGCCGATGCAGCGACTTTGGCCGCCTCCGTGTAGCTGCCCTGTGAGAAGAGTGTGTTGAACTTGTGTGTCAACAGCTCCTCGGCTCCGGGAAGATCACTGCGTAACGCCATCCGTAACGCCAGCTCGGGATTCTGCAGCACACTAGTCACGTAATTTACAATGTTCTCCTCCTCAACACACACCGACAGGACCTAAAAGCACACACACACACACACACACATGTGGAATAACCAGACAGAAAAGGGTTTCTAGAACATGACACTTCTGGACAGACTAGGCTGAAAATCTAAACTAATTGTCATTTTAGTTTAAAAGGTGTTTTTTGAATAATTAAAGGTGCAGTAAGCGATTTTTGAAAAACGCTGTTGAAAGTGGATCAGACCGAACAACACAACAAACTTGTAGCCAATCAGCAGTAGGGGGCATGTCCACTCATAATGGGGGAGGGGAGAGAGAGACAATTAGGAGTAGGGGGCGTGTCCACTCATGATGGGGGAGGTGAGAGAGAGAGCCAATTAGCAGTAGGGGGCGTGTCCACTCATGATGGGGGAGGTGAGAGATAGAGAGCCAATCAGCAGTAGGGGTGTCTTCACTCATGATGGGGGAGGTGAGAGAAAGAGAGCAAATCAGCAGTAGGGGGCGTGTCCACTCATAATGGGGGAGGTGAGAGATAGAGAGAGCCAATCAGCAGTAGGGGGTGTGTCCACTCATGATGGGGGAGGTGAGCGATAGAGAGAGCCAATCAGCAGTAGGGGGTGTGTCCACTCATGATGGGGGAGGTGAGAGATAGAGAGAGCCAATCAGCAGTAGGGGTGTGTTCACTCATGATGGGGGAGGTGAGAGATAGAGAGCCAATCAGCAGTAGGGGGCGTGTCCACTCATAATGGGGGAGGTGAGAGATAGAGAGAGCCAATCAGCAGTAGGGGGTGTGTCCACTCATGATGGGGGAGGTGAGCGATAGAGAGAACCAATCAGCAGTAGGGGGTGTGTCCACTCATGATGGGGTAGGTGAGAGCCAATCAGCAGTAGGGGGCGTGTCCATGAGAGGGAGATTTGAAGAGACTTAAGCGGGAAGGCGTGAAAACGCATGCTGATTTTTTTGTTTCGCTTCTGCTTTGATAAAAGAGACACTCTTTCATTGCTTGTTTGTGCATTTTGGGGGCGGAGCAATAAGTGTGGGCGGGTGGTGGTGTTGTATTAGTTTGGTTTTGATTAGTTTTGATTTCAAATATCAACAGTATTCGATTTTGAGAAATCGCATACTGCACCTTTAAGTGAAGTAAAAGTGGCAACTATTCTAATTGAATCCATAACCTCTGGGTTACGAGTCTGACTCTCTAACCATTAGGCCACGATTGCCCCCATTTAACATAATTATATTTACATTTTAATTATATTTATTAAGTTACACAATTATTTACCTATTATTATTTTAGATGTCGTTATAATTATAAATCTAGATTACTTGACTCTAATTGGTCAATCACTGCATCCTCTTTTGGATAATGAATGTGGTCAAATATTTTGTTTATGTAATGACATCAATATATAACTGTGTTTACAGACAGACAGACAGACAGACAGATAGATAGATAGATAGATAGATAGATAGATAGATAGATAGATAGATAGATAGATAGATAGATAGATAGATAGATAGATAGATAGATAGATAGATAGATAGATACACAGACAGACAGACAGACAGACAGATAGATAGATATAGATACACAGATACACAGACAGACAGATAGATAGATAGATAGATAGATAGATAGATAGATAGATAGATAGATAGATAGATAGATAGATAGATACACAGACAGATAGATAGATAGATAGATAGATAGATAGATAGATAGATAGATAGATAGATAGATAGATAGATAGATAGATAGATAGATAGATAGATAGATTTACAGTGAGTGAGAGGTGGTGTGAGTGTGTGTGAGTGCAGATGTGTGTGTACCTGCCCCTTCTTATTAACCCCGATGATCCCAGACGTGCTCTCATGACCCGCCGTGACGAATATAGTTTCAGCGCTGATGCGGTTCATGTATATACACACACCCGACTCCAGATCATACATGTGAAAGTAGCCGTATTTAGTGATGAGGTAGATGACGCCGTGCTTCAGACCGATCTGAGAGAAAACACAGCACAGGCGTGAGGTGAACGTGTGCTGGTTAATTACACATGTGATCAGGTAATCGTGTGTGAGGATCGAACCTGCATGGCTACAGGAAAGTCTGTCTGTGCTTCAGGAGGGAAAAACACATCCACTGCTTTCTTAGTGAACGGCTGGTTCCCAGTCTGAGGCTGACCGACCTCGATGATGTGCAGCTGGAGAACACAAACACATGCAAACAGTCCCGTACAGAAGTCAAGTCATCTTCATTTATACAGCGCTTTTAAAGCAACACCAAGTAGCTTTTCCTCTGCGGTCACCCTACAGGTTGGAAGCGGAATTGTCCATTACCGCTGTGGTAAAT
>JARWKJ010000017.1:2572201-2594701 GCA_029959095.1 Rhinichthys osculus
TCATACTATTTGGACTTTTTAACTCGCAATTGCAAGTTTATATCGTACTATTTGGACTTTATAACACGCAATTGCAAGTTTGTATCGTACTATTTGGACTTTTTAACTCGCAATCGCAAGTTTATATCATACTATTTGGACTATTTAACTCGCAATCGCAAGTTTATATCATACTATTTGGACTTTATAACACGCAATTGCAAGTTTATATCATACTATTTGGACTTTTTAACTCGCAATCGCAAGTTTATATCATACTATTTGGACTTTTTAACTCGCAATTGCAAGTTTATATCGTACTATTTGGACTTTATAACACGCAATTGCAAGTTTGTATCGTACTATTTGGACTTTTTAACTCGCAATTGCAAGTTTATATCGTACTATTTGGACTTTTTAACACGCAATTGCAAGTTTATATCGTACTATTTGGACTTTATAACACGCAATTGCAAGTTTGTATCGTACTATTTGGACTTTTTAACTCTCAATTGCAAGTTTATATCATACTATTTGGACTTTTTAACTCGCAACCTTAAGTTTATATCATACTATTTGGACTTTTTAACTCGCAATTGCAAGTTTATATCGTACTATTTGGACTTTTTAACTCGCAATTGCAAGTTTATATCGTACTATTTGGACTTTATAACACGCAATTGCAAGTTTGTATCATACTATTTGGACTTTATAACACGCAATTGCAAGTTTGTATCGTACTATTTGGACTTTTTAACTCGCAATTGCAAGTTTATATCATACTATTTGGACTTTTAAACTCGCAATCGCAAGTTTATATCATACTATTTGGACTTTTTAACTCGCAATTGCAAGTTTATATCGTACTATTTGGACTTTTTAACTCTCAATTGCAAGTTTGTATCGTACTATTTGGACTTTTTAACTCGCAATCGCAAGTTTATATCATACTATTTGGACTTTTTAACTCGCAATTGCAAGTTTATATCGTACTATTTGGACTTTATAACACGCAATTGCAAGTTTGTATCGTACTATTTGGACTTTTTAACTCGCAATTGCAAGTTTATATCGTACTATTTGGACTTTTTAACACGCAATTGCAAGTTTGTATCGTACTATTTGGACTTTTTAACTCTCAATTGCAAGTTTGTATCGTACTATTTGGACTTTTTAACTCGCAATTGCAAGTTTATATCGTACTATTTGGACTTTATAACACGCAATTGCAAGTTTGTATCGTACTATTTGGACTTTTTAACTCTCAATTGCAAGTTTATATCATACTATTTGGACTTTTTAACTCGCAATTGCAAGTTTATATCGTACTATTTGGACTTTATAACACGCAATTGCAAGTTTGTATCGTACTATTTGGACTTTTTAACTCTCAATTGCAAGTTTATATCATACTATTTGGACTTTTTAACTCGCAATTGCAAGTTTATATCGTACTATTTGGACTTTTTAACTCGCAATTGCAAGTTTATATCGTACTATTTGGACTTTTTAACTCGCAATTGCAAGTTTATATCGTACTATTTGGACTTTATAACACGCAATTGCAAGTTTGTATCGTACTATTTGGACTTTTTAACTCTCAATTGCAAGTTTATATCATACTATTTGGACTTTTTAACTCGCAATTGCAAGTTTATATCGTACTATTTGGACTTTATAACACGCAATTGCAAGTTTGTATCGTACTATTTGGACTTTTTAACTCGCAATCGCAAGTTTATATCGTACTATTTGGACTTTTTAACTCGCAATTGCAAGTTTATATCATACTATTTGGACTTTTTAACTCGCAATTGCAAGTTTGTATCGTACTATTTGGACTTTTTTACTCGCAATTGCAAGTTTATATCATACTATTTGGACTTTTTAACTCGCAATTGCAAGTTCATATCGATTATACAAGTTTATATCAGAATTGTGAGATAAAAGGTCGCAATTACTTTTTTTATTTTCTTATTGCGTGGCGGAAAGGAAACAAGCATCCATAATTCCCTGATCCTAACAGAAATATTTCTGCATTTTTACAATTTGAAAAAAAATGACTTACTTTATTTTTTATATACGTTTTACAAATGAGGATGTCAGTTTTGTCAGGTTTAGCTTATACTTCTGGGTACAAATTTGTCCCTAAAGCATGGTTACGAAGAACAGATACACACAGTGATCATGCATATCAAGTCAATGAGACACAGACGTCTACATACATATGAGAGATGTGTGTGTGAAGACCACAATGATTGAGAACGGCTGAAACACTCACCATCTTCAGCGAGTTCAGAGAGCAGTTTAGTGGTTAGAGTGAGAAATGACATTTTTGAGAAGCATATCAGAAAACAACAGTGAAGCCTGTCAGATTGATGAGACACAAGCAGCGGCACCTTTGAGCGCGATGACTCTGCTGGCCGGGTTCATGATGGCGCTGTCGGCTGTGATGGGCCGGCGGATGGGGTTGGTCGGGTCGCTCAGGTCGATGATGATCACCTGGTTCTGCTCGCCCACCTTCTCTCGGATGCAGATGAAGCGATCCGACTCCATGGTCAGGCAACTGAAGCTGATCCCGGCCGGACTCACTCCCAGAGACTGCAGCTGAGGGAGACACGGACACTCGTTCAATTCTATTCACCTTTATTTGTGTAGCGCTTTTCACAATACACTTTATTTCAAAAGCAGCTTTACTGAAAGTGTCCAACTAGTGATGAACTAACTAACTAAACCCAATGCCATAACACAGAAGCTAATAATAATTATATAAAAGTCATAAAAGATGAGAAACTAAAATGAATAAATACATTTAAAATAAAAACACTTTAAAAAAAAGTGCAATTAAAAAAAATGTATATAATAAAATGATAAATATGACTCACAAAAAATAAAAAGCACTTACTAAGAACTTTAATCGTTACTTTAAGATTAAATGAATACTTTTTAAATGAAACAAAATAATATGTAATAACAAATAAAAAAAATTATGATGCATAATAAAAAATTACAATAAAAAGCGCGTACTAAAAACGTATTAATAAAAAAAAATTAAGATTAAAATGAATACTTTTGAAATAAAACAAAATTATATAGAACATAGGTTACATAGGCCTATATAAATAAATATAAAATAAATAATTAAAAAACAATTGCTAAACGAAGTAATCATAAAAATGTCAACATAACATAAATAACTGAAAAGAGTAATCAAAATAAAACACTTACTAAAATTAATTCAATCATAATCAAATTAAAATGAATGATTTTAAGTCAATCAAAATAAAACAATTACTAAAAATGAGTTCAATCATAATCTATAGTTAATATGAGAGATTTAAAAAATAAATAAACAGAATTAACAAAAATGATTATATCATTATATCATAACAATGTAAAATAAAATAACTTAAAAAAAAAATGAAAATCATAATGAAAATCATAAAAATGTCAAATTGAAATGAATAATTAATAAAATAAATCAAAATAAATAATTAAATCATAAAAATTTCAAATTAAACCTAAATAGAAATTTATCACAATAAAAACTAAATTTATTTGTTTACCTGCATGTCATGTGACCATTAACCGACGCCAGAGACCCATACACATGTGGTGTAAAATTATTGAAATATTAACTTGAAGTCACCCTGAGATTTTACATTTAGTCATTCCTGCAATAAAGCATCATCAAGCGATAAACATCTCTGATGTTAAAGAGATAGTTCGCCCAATACATTTTAATTATGTCATCATTTATTCACCCTCAAGTGAAGAATATGGGTAACTGGTAACATGGTCCCCATTGACTTCCATAGTATGGAAAAAAGAAATACTACGGAAGTCAATGGTTTGGATGCCCATATTCTTCAAAATATCTTCTGTTGTGTTCAGCAGAAACTCATACAGGTTTGGAACAACTCGAGGATGACAGAATTAACATATTTTGGGTGAACAATCCCTTTAACTTAACTGTCACCAGCCCACAGGTGGGACGTTTGCCATTATATTTTTAAAACAATAATATCTTAGTAAAAACCTTAAGTAATATTGACAAACTATATATCATTTGAAAGCTTACAATCTCTAGTTTCCATATTTGGTGACTGATTTTCAAAATAAATTACAGAGGAGCCATAATTTATCAATTTGTAACAAGAATATTTTCATACTCCTAATGCTATGTTCACACCGGACGCGAATAGTGCGTCAGGCGCGAGTGATTTCAATGTTAAGTCAATGCAAAGACGCGTTACGCGCGTAAAAAATTCCTGCGGCGCGAATGAGGCGTAGAGGGCGGCGCGGTAGACGCGAATACGCCTCATTCGCGCGTCAAGTTCGCGCGAATTGAAGCGGCTGGCGCGGAAGCGCGTTACGCGCGAATGATTTAGTTAGTGCTATTTGTGCATTCACGCGTTTGACGCGAATTCGCGTCTGCCGCCCGAGTTGAAAAATTTGAACTTCTGCGTCAATTCGCGCCGCGTTAACCAATCAGGAGCCTGCTTGCTGCTGTCACGTGGTGAAGTGAAAGTTTGTTATTTTTATTATTTTAATTTTAGTAATAAATTATTTTGTAATATTACTAAAATGTCTGGTGTGGTTCTAATGCACAACAAAGCAAATCTTTCACATAAAAACTCGATTTTAATATATGAGAGATAGTACTAATTTTGTATTGAATGCTATTTATTCCATATATATTTTAGATTATATGAAACATTATTATTTTAATGTAAAAACAACAAACACATAGTGTATAATAAATAAATAAAAATCACAGGACAGGTTTCACTTTTGGAGGCTGGCTCTATTTATTATCAAATAAATGTGCGGGCGAGGGTGAACCTCGCGCCGGGCTGTAGAGCGCGGGCTCGACAGGCATAGACCACTCGAGGCCGAGGGCTTATACGGCCTACGCTGTCCTCGTCAGCGTCCTCACCGTTTGGTCCACCAAACCTAGCTCCTGGAACAAATGGTGAAACTCCTGAAACCCTCCGGAGGGTCTGGTGGACCCGAGTACAGCGACGATGTCCCCTACGCAGCTGTTTCTGCTCTCCAGAGCATATACGAGCGGTGACTCTCTCGAATAATGCTAATGCTAATGCTCGATAAACATCTAAAAAGATGGCCGCCGACGGGTTTCGAAACTTTCGCCTCTGATGCGCGTAAATTTCGCTTCAAACTTTTGTTTTTACGCGCGTCAATTTCGCCATTGACACGCGAATTAACACAAAGTGGTCAAGCGTCAAACTAGACGCGGTAGACGCGAATTTGACGCGCTATTCGCGTCCGGTGTGAACGTAGCATAAGGCGTGTTCAAAACTTTATTTTGAAATAGCGATGAACATGAAAAATCATGAAAAAATGGTAGAAACGTCAGTTTGTTTTCATGCCAAGAGTTCAAAAGATAGCACCCATTCAATTATTTTAGAAAAAAAGGTCTGAAAATGTTTGAAATTTAAAGAAAAAAATGATAAATTCACCATTTGTGATGTGGCAGCGAGCTATAACGCACATGCGTGTTCTTTGTATGCGTTTCTTAGAGGTTGAATTCATATCAAAAACTGCCAAACTTCCCATACTACTTCTGAATAAGATCACTACTTCATAAATTGTATGAAAATTGTAGAAATAATGGTTCATATCACTCAAAACACATATGGAAATGGAGGCGCCCTTATATGGGCAGTAATGGAGTCTGGTTGTGCCCTAGTGAAAAAGTTTGGTACTGCGCCCAAACAAAATCTTACTGAAAGCTCATTTTTTGAGATATCAACCTAAAATTTGAAACACAACTTGTTCAGATTTTTGCCTTTGATTTTTCTGCCGTTTTAGAGTAGCCCAGGTTTTGAAAATATATATTTTATATAAAATATGAATAATTAATTTTTTTTACATTGTACATTTCCATAAACTCAAACTTCTATAACTTTCTTTCTGTTTCACTTTCTTAATTTATTTCACTTTTACAAAAATCTGCCAAATGTCTTCTTTAAAACAAGACCAATCTTACGTCTATATTCCAAAGCATTCTTAAATTACAACCATTTAAGTTCCAAATGTACATTTTTATGTCTATTCAAAAAAAAGGGGGGTGACAGGTTAATCAAGAGTTTCTGTCCTAACTGTCAATAGTGTCGAGATTCCAGACATTATCTTTGCTATTTTCCTCTTGGTGAAATCTTGCAGGTTTAAACTCATATATATTCCACATTTAACATGTTCTGATGAGATCCAGGCCGGGGAACGTCACGAGTGTTTGGATTATACGGAGGGGTGAAGCTCCCACATTCTTCAGGGGTCAGGAGTCTCTCTCTCTGGGGTCTGAGTGATTCACTGCTGAGAAACACAGGCGTAACGCAAACCTGCTGTCTGTCTTAGTGGAACACACTGCTGACGCAAGGACACACACACACACACACACTCTGAGTCAGAGAAAACAGAGCCACAATTCTTCCCTCCCTTTTCTTGTCTCAGCATTGCTGACTCAAACACACAGACATACACAGACACACACACACAGACACAGACACAGACACAGACACACACACACACACACACACACACACACACACACAGGTGTGAGCCTGTGGTTAGTGCTCTAATTAACATCTTCTTTGACTTCACAAAACCTGTTCTCTTCAGGTCTCTCTTCTGGATAGGATCCTGATATCCTTTTAAAGTCCCCCTGTGGTGAAAATCCAGCTTTTAATGTTGTTTATATGTCTATGTGGTGTTTTTAATACGCTTTAAGACACACCATGTGTAAGTTCATAAGTCGACAGCATTGCTGAGTATTTTCTGCTTAAAACTGCAGTGAACCAAAGACAGTCTCAAAAACATGGTTTGAAATCGCTGGTGATTCTGACGTCACAAACGACCTGGTAACCAATCAGATCAACGTGTGATCGTCAACCAGTGGATCTCTGAGCTGAGTGAGTGAGTGGAGGCGGGGCTCATTTGCATATTCATAGAACTGCGTATACTAAATGAGGCAAGGGTGTCGAGTTACATTCAAGCTATTTTAAAGGGACAATGTGTACTTTTTTTAAGAATATTATCTAAAATCAATATTTGTATTCATAAATATGTCCTCAATGGTGTACAAATACCTCTGCCAATTATCTGACTTAAAGGAAGAATTTATTATCTTTATATACATGGGACGGGTAGGTCCACAGAGGCTTCCATGCATAGATATCCATAATAAAGGCTCCGTCTTACGGCGGAGTCTCTATCGTCATCACCGGCGGCCATCTTGTCACAGGCAAGGCTCTGTGGTGCCTGATGTAAGATGAGTGATCAGCACGAACACAAATACTCTTATCTCGTCGAAATCTTGACGGATTTACAAACGGTTTGGTTTCTTACAAACGTTATTATGATGGCTATAATTCTGGATGATTATTTATTTATACACTTATTATTCATAAGTATGCAGTGTCATAACTACATCTCTGACGTTTATAACAAACCAAACCGTTTGAAAATCGGTAGAAAATTTTGCCAGTTATGGTTATTTAAAAAGTACATGCACCATTAAAACACAATGTTACGAGTGAGCGAGCTGCCTGTGACAAGATGGCCGCCAGGTGCGGACGTCGACCTCCATTGGCCAGCAGCACGGACATCTAGCCTTTATTATGGATATCTATGCTTCCTTGTAGTTCCACCATCTTGAAAAACTATAATAGCAAGAGAGGGACAAAAAGTACTAGGCCAACGCGTTTTCTTTCAGAGCCAGCGTGACGTGACTGAACGCAGCAGAAGCGGAGGAGCAGAGCAGTGAGAGGCGCTTGTCACTGTCCCGGCAAGTTTCACAGTCAGTAATTCATACTGTAACATTCGTTTGTTTGAAATAACAAACCTGTTCACCCGAAGGAACACTCGACGATGTGCTATTAGAAGACATCCTGTCATAGCTCTTTGGTACATAACGGGCTACCGTAGATACAACACGCATTTGAAAAAGCGAGGCGCTGGAGAGCACAATTCGTTTGAATGCAAAATACAATTTCACCACTAGATGGGAGAAATTCCTACACATTGTCCCTTTAAAGTAACACCAGGGAACTTTTGTCCCCCTACAGTTGGGAAACAGTATTGTCCTCTAGACCTCTACTACTGTCGTAAACTCTGTCATCCTACATGCATGTGCATTTGTTGACAACCATGATAGCCCTGAACACTGTAGGAGGAGGTCACATGCAGGTGTTCTGCTTGCGTCGCGTGTGAAATGTCTTCATCCCAGGTACAGTGGCATATATTTCAGCATGTCATATGAATATAATTTCATGGGTTTTATTTTTTTTCTAACGACAAATGATCGCGATGATCACGTTTACAAGCCAGCGTCATTATAGTAGCCTAGTCTATTGGTTACCGTTTTACTGGATCTATATGATACTTCAATTCAATGTTTGAGTGGTTGATAACCATATATCGTCAATATTATAATATCAAGCTACCATAAATGAATCTGCAAATTTTACAAATCGATTTGCATTATAGCTTGAGGCAAGACAAATAAACAAATATCACAGACATGTTAGGTATCCTAAAATATGATTTTGTACATCTTATATATTTACTTGCAAGAATGTTATGTAGCCCCTACCAAACGTGTGCACGCTGTTTAGACACAGGCTTTCATTTGATTTTTTTCTTTTTTTTTTTTAAGTCCGCATCGGTCGGGCACCCCTCCTCCTCCTTCAGCTCACGCCAGCGAGAAAATGCTGGCCCAATGTTGATCCTCGTTCTGCCTTTAACGCGATCACTTTCTCTTTTTCTCTTTTTGCTTTGCTCCGATAAAACCTTTGCTTTCTTGTTTTTCTGTGCTGCTTCGGCCATGACTATAACATTTGGCTCGCACATCCGATTTTAAGGAAGTGGGGGTGGTGGTGGAAGTGACGTATATGCCGTAAAGCAGTCGAATTTTGTAGTTCTCTTTGTTCTCCGGTTACTACCCGAAACCCGAAGTTTAAAAGTACGATTAAAAACGCTACAGACCCCGTCAGGCTATGGCAGACGCGTCATTCAACCTATTGTAAGTCGATGTACCATCACAAGAGACTTGGAAATATATTATGAAGGTTGAAAAGTAACCTAGTGCTGCTTTAAGGCATGACGAATTTTTTTTTCCAAAAAAAAAAAAAAATCAATGTCATTGTGGTGATCAAAGATGAGTTTGAAGGGAAGAAATTAAATTAAATACAATGTTTTTGTTCCAACAACCAACACACACATCATTTGTTTACGTACATGCCAAAACATACTTCCAAGTAAAGTGCACTACTGTCCGCTTGAAATATATAAATTATTCTGTCTGTTTCAAATTTATTCCAAACACACCTAATCAGATGAGTATCAGGAAACCAGGTGCTTTAGAAACGTTAGGTAAACAGACTCATTTGAATAAAGCTGCCTGCAATTTAAAAACTGTCTGGAGCTTCATAGCTAAATAAATAACAGAGAAATATATGTTAAACATACTCGAAAACTCACATATCAACATTACCAGAAGCACTGAACCTCTACAGATGTTGGTAATTGGTTATTGCAACCTAAAGCTAAAACCACAGACGTTTTTTGTGAATATTCATTGATTCAGTGTGCTTGTTTTGCTAAACTTGTGACGTTACACAAACATAGAGAAGCCTATTGACCAGCAACTTCACTTGAAAGAAGAAAATCAGCCAAATCAGGCTAGACACACACACACAACATGTTAGAACCTAACATGTTTAAGTGAAGGGATAGGCTTTCGTTATTGTATATAGCATTAGCTTTGTATGAAAAGCAATGCATTCATGAGATGCCCTCAATAAAGTCCCACAGGACACTCAGTGAGGCAGAAAGACCCGTATGTCCACACACACACACACACACACAAATCTTAATAAGCAGTTAAACTCATTTCCTGATGGGCTCGTCTATGGTGATGCTTCTGACCTGCCGTCTTTCGTCTCCCAGCATTCAGAGCAGAATGAGATAAAGCAGACTCTTCCGCTTGCTGATCTGTTACTGCAAGACATTTACATTCATGCATTTGGCAAATGCTTTTATGCAAAACTAAACATTTGATCAGCATGTGCTTGCCTGGAAAGTCATGTGAAAAAGAAAGTAAACCCGGTTTGAATTCGATTGATTTTACATATCAGGACATATTAAAATATCATCTGGTCCTTTGCGGGTCTTAAAATGAGGTAAATACAACCTTAAGGCTCGTACACACCGGGACGAATATCGGCGCGCGTTATTCGTCAGCGTTTTTCAACGCGTTTTTTGTGTTCACACCCAAGCGATTTTCGCTGACGATGAGCCGAGTGAACATGCCAATTCATTCCCTGACATTAGATGGCGCTTAATGTAAAACAGAAATAGTCCTATTATATTTTGTAGTCGCTGTCGCGTTTTGTCATATGTTCCGACACCAACGAGACCAGCAGCTCTACATTCATCTTGCCTCGCATCTTCCTCGTCTTATTTCTTCCCGGCAGTGTAGATCATAGATATCCATAATAAAGGCCATTGGCCAGCAGCGCGGACGAGACATCTAGCCTTTATTATGGATATCTATGGTGTGTAGACCATGGTGTAGACTCTACTTGGCGTATATCTTCTTCGCCGTTACGTATGTGTGCTCGCCAAGACCGTTTTGTGTTTGAGCGCCCCCAAGTTGTGTTTTACTGTAACTTCAGAAGCTCCAGACACGTGAGTAAAAGCGCCAATCTCATTGGTCGGATAGTTTTTGACGCTGCGCGTCAAACCCAAAAAACGAACCCGAGGCGTTTTTAAAAAAATGACGCTTTTACGCGTGGCGTTTTTCGTGTCGGTGTGCACACTCACATAGGCGCCCTTTGTTTAGTCACGAGGCGTTAAACGTCGGCGAATAACGCGCGCGAAATTCGTCCCGGTGTGAACATACCTGCCTCATTTAGTCCGGTTGAATCGCACTAGAGTTCGTTTTCCCCCTTGGTGCGGTTCGTTTGGGCCGGTGTGAATGCAGCGATCACACTCCGGTGCGCACCAAAAGCGGACCAAACAAGCGTAAGGTGGTCTCGCTACGAACTCTGGAGCCGTTCATTTGTGGTGAGAACGTGATCCAACCTCGAACAGACCCAACTGCCAAAAAACTGCACATTTATGGACTAAACCAGCTGCCGTAGTCAAACAAAACTATTATTTAGATTGTCAATAGTGCTCCCTTTAAGCCACGACTGACTCACCGCGTTCTGCACTCACTGAAACTCTCCTCATGAACACTGCAGTTGTCCGCCCTGCACAGGGAATCTCTTAATTACATCGCGTCTAGACTCTGTTGTTTATGAGGGGATTTGCGAAAGGATAAAGCTCGTGCTGATTCTGAACATACATTGTGAGCGAATTCTCCGCATGTCAGCCGGATCTCCTCTTTGTTTACTTCAGGAGTTCTGTTGGAATTTTCCAGCACGTTAATTCTGACGAATCGAAGTGCAGTTATGGAAATATGTTTAATACACATCTGGCCAACGAGTGATGTGGATGTTGTCACGTGACTGCATTTTGGTTCGTTTCATCAACTGATTCGGACTAGAGCAATCAGTGTGGTGTGAAAACGAACCAAAACCCCTGAAAAATTCTACAACTACAAAGTATAAGGGTGTATTCACACCAGGAAAGTCCGATAGTTCACTTGCTTTGGTCCGGACCAAATAATTTTTTTTTTTTTTTTGGTACGGTTCGCTTTCACACTGCTCTTTTTGCAAGTGAACCAAAATTTGTAGACAAAACCACATGTGTGCTAAGGTCGTCCATTCATTGGACAAGGATTCTCAAGTAGGGAAATCAGGAAGTGCAAAAAAGGCTTAACGTAAATTAACGCAGCATCATCCTTGTATTGTAACTATTGTTACATTATGAACTGCAAATGGGTTTTTTTTCATCTATGCGCGATTAGACTAAACATAACGCTCTGTATGTGAATGTCCTGATGCACACACTCATTCATTCATTCCATTCCAATGATGCACACACGACGCGCAGAACGACGCGCAACAGATGTAATGTAGTAGGCTACAACAGATCACTTTCCCATAACGCAACTCCGACTACGGAAGCCTGTTAACTCAAAGGCGCAGTGCTTTCTTGCAACTGGGTCGGTTCATGTTCACACCGTAAACGAACCGTACCAGAGTTCGTTTGGAACTGTACCGAGACCACCTCTTCAGCTGGGTCTCGGTTCGGTTGTTTGGTCCGCACCCGAGTTCGATTGCTGTATTCACACCTGCCCAAAAGGTCCGCACCAAGGGGGGAAACGAACTAGAGTTTGATTCAATCGAAACCAAACAAGGCAGGTGTGAATACACCCTAATTTTTTGCCCTTGGTCCGGACCAAATTAACCGAACTACATATGTGAAAGCACCCTTAGATGAAAAACAACACATGACATATTACACATTATTTGTTTGACATTAAATGAAGAAGCCATGTGTGACAAAAAACCTGTCCTTGAAAAAAAAATCTTAATGCTTGAATGTAACTCGACACCCTTTCCTCATTTAGTATACGTGGTTCTATGCATATGCAAATGAGCCCCGCCTCCACTCACTCACTCAGCTCAGAGATCCACTGGTTGACGATCACACGTTGATCTGATTGGTTACAAGGTCGTTTGTGACGTCAGAAACACCAGCGATTTCACACCGTGTTTTTGAGACTGTCTTTGGTTCACTGCAGTTTTAAGCAGAAAATACTCAGCAATGCTGTCGACTTAAATAGCATGGTTCGTCTTAAAGCATATTAAAAACACCACATAGACATATAAACAACATTAAAAAACCTGGATTTTCATCACAGGGGGGGCTTTAAGAGAGCTGTGAATAAACAATAGTGGACGTCCCAGCAAATTCACCACAAGGTCAGACCGTGCAATGCTCAAATAAATTGCAAAACACCCAAAAACTACAACAAACTCTACAGGCCTCAGTCAACATGTTAAATGTTAAAGTGACAGTACAAATTAGAAAAAGTCTGAACAAGTATGCCCTGTTTGGAAGGGTTGCCAGGAGAAAGACTCTTCTCTCTAAAAAGAACAGGCTTAGGTTTGCAAAGTAGCATCTGAACAAACCACAAGACTTCTGGAACGATGTCGAGACCAAAGTGGAGATGTTTGGCCATAACGCACAGAAAACCAAACACAGCATGTCAGCACAAACACCTCATACCAGCTGTCCATCACGCTGATGGACCACATGACCTTGACATCTTCAGTCAGTGAGTCGACCATGAACTCCTCTGTATACCGAAGTATTCCAGAGTCAAATGTGACAACTAAAGCCGGGTGCACACTGTGCGACTTATATTAGTCCTTTACGATTGGTGCTTGTCAGACCGTACGAACATGATCATTGCTGTAAGCCATGTTACACTGTAAGATCTCATAAATGTCAGATGACAGTCAAAACGTGTTGCGCGCAAGAAAACGTTCTGTGATTGTGCGCTGCGTTACACGCGGGACTGAAATGGCGGCTACAAAGAAATCTCTAATGTTAATTTTGGGCACGGCTTGTCTTGGAAAACTAAGGTCAATTTGACGTTCGTCTGGGGAGAATCACTGCCGGACTGGGAGGCAAATCTTCTGACACTGCAAGAATTTTGTCGGAGGTAAAGTTTGATCGCAACGGCCATTAATATTAATAATCGATTCGGCTGTCAGTGAACATGTCAAACTAACGTTTAAAGACTTCAGATTTTAGCCTAGGATCAGAGGAATCTTTTAGGATTTCCAAAACTTGTCTCAGACGGCAAAATCGTGGCCAAATTCGCACAGTGTGCGCCCGGCTTAAAGGGATAGTTCACCCAAAAATGAATATTCTGTCTATATATGATATATGAATATCGTTAAAATAGTCCAAGTGACTACAGTGGCTCAATCTTAAGTTTATCAAGCGACGAGAATACTTTTTGTGCGCAAAAAACAAACAAAAATAACGACTTTATTCAACGACCGAACAGAGAAGGAAATGATTAGTTGAATAAAGTCGTTATTTTTGTTTGTTTTTTTGCGCACAAAAAGTATTCTCGTCGCTTGATAAACTTAAGATTGAGCCACTGTAGTCACTCAGACTATTTTAACGATGTCTTTCATAATTTTTCTTGGCCGGCCAGTTTCGATCCCTTAAGAAGCCTATGGAGGAGTGATCCAGCTCTCAGATTTAATCAAAAATATCTTCATTTGTGTTCCGAAGATGAACGAAAGTCTTACAGGGTTGAGCAACATGAGGGCGAGTAATTACTGACAGAGTTTTCATTTTTGGGTGAACTATCCCTTTAAAGCTTGGCTGATATTGAGTCATGCAACAGGGCAATGATCACAAGCACAGCAGCAAATATACAACAGAACGGCTGAAAAAGAAAAGAATCAAGGTTGCACCGGCTCATTCAAAGTCCAGACATCAACACATTTTGTGGCGAGACCTTAAGAGAGCTGTGCAGAACCAGATGCTCGCAAACATTAATGAACTGAAGCAACGTTGTAAAGAACAGCGGGTCAAAACTCCTCCGGAGCGATGCGAGAGACTGATACGGTCACACAGAGAACGATTACGGCTCTACAAGCTATTGAATCATAGGGTGTACTTAGATTTACACACATGGCTTCATTTTGGCCTAGTTTTTGTTAAATAAATAATGACATGTTGTAATATGTCATGTGTTTTTCATCTGAGGTTGTATTTACCTACTTTTAAGACCTGCTAATGATCAGATGATGATTTATTTTATTATGTCCTGATACGTAAAACCATACAATTCAACTTTTTCACATGACTAATTGTATATTTTATCAAGAATCAACTGATATTAAAGAGAGGAAAGTCTATTCCATTAATCTTCTGCTCAAAACACAATCATGCAAGTAATGAGTTTAAATAAAGACATTTAGATCACTGCTAGACTTTAGTTTGAGTGTGTTTGTGTCATAAAACTAGTTTAGATCACTGCTAGACTTTAGTTTGAGTGTGTTTGTGTCATAAAACTAGTTTAGATCACTGCTAGACTTTAGTTTGAGTATGTTTGTGTCATAAAACTAGTTTAGATCACTGCTAGACTTTAGTTTGAGTGTGTTTGTGTCATAAAACTAGTTTAGATCACTGCTAGACTTTACTTTGAGTGTGTTTGTGTCATAAAACTAGTTTAGATCACTGCTAGACTTTAGTTTGAGTGTGTTTGTGTCATAAAACTAGTTTAGATCACTGCTAGACTTTAGTTTGAGTGTGTTTGTGTCATAAAACTAGTTTAGATCACTGCTAGACTTTACTTTGAGTGTGTTTGTGTCATAAAACTAGTTTAGATCACTGCTAGACTTTAGTTTGAGTGTGTTTGTGTCATAAAACTAGTTTAGATCACTGCTAGACTTTAGTTTGAGTGTGTTTGTGTCATAAAACTAGTTTAGATCACTGCTAGACTTTAGTTTGAGTGTGTTTGTGTCATAAAACTAGTTTAGATCACTGCTAGACTTTAGTTTGAGTGTGTTTGTGTCATAAAACTAGTTTAGATCACTGCTAGACTTTAGTTTGAGTGTGTTTGTGTCATAAAACTAGTTTAGATCACTGCTAGACTTTACTTTGAGTGTGTTTGTGTCATAAAACTAGTTTAGATCACTGCTAGACTTTAGTTTGAGTGTGTTTGTGTCATAAAACTAGTTTAGATCACTGCTAGACTTTAGTTTGAGTGTGTTTGTGTCATAAAACTAGTTTAGATCACTGCTAGACTTTACTTTGAGTGTGTTTGTGTCATAAAACTAGTTTAGATCACTGCTAGACTTTAGTTTGAGTGTGTTTGTGTCATAAAACTAGTTTAGATCACTGCTAGACTTTAGTTTGAGTGTGTTTGTGTCATAAAACTAGTTTAGATCACTGCTAGACTTTACTTTGAGTGTGTTTGTGTCATAAAACTAGTTTAGATCACTGCTAGACTTTAGTTTGAGTGTGTTTGTGTCATAAAACTAGTTTAGATCACTGCTAGACTTTAGTTTGAGTGTGTTTGTGTCATAAAACTAGTTTAGATCACTGCTAGACTTTACTTTGAGTGTGTTTGTGTCATAAAACTAGTTTAGATCACTGCTAGACTTTAGTTTGAGTGTGTTTGTGTCATAAAACTAGTTTAGATCACTGCTAGACTTTAGTTTGAGTGTGTTTATGTCATAAAACTAGTCCTGTGTCAGTTTGTGCTGGTGATAAACATGTTTCCTCTTCCTGCTCATAACTTCATTAGCGCAGAATCTCGATTGGGTTACAGCTTTACATCAGAAGACAGAGCAAAATGACACTGCAGAAAGAAAAAGCTAGAACATGAGCAGGACAAAGATACAGTAGGGAAAAGGTCATTTAAATAAAATAGGGGACTTGTGCACAATTTAAACCATATTGATTTTAAGATCAATACGATGAGATTTGAAAGACTAGTGAAGCTTGCTGTATTTATTCTGTCTGTTGTTTTTCAGTTTAACATTATTTATAAGACATGAGCTGAATGAACTGTGTCTATTTATAAAAGAACACACACACACAAACAAACAATCAAACACACACACTCCCATTCAGGATCAAACTGTAACAATACAATCCAGCACTGAATGAACTCAAACACACATTCAAGACATAAAGCCGAGCTGCTAGAGGCCTAAAGTCCTGCCGGCTGCAGATTCTTGGCATTCTTTCACCGAACTGCACCGGCTGAGCGTTCGACACCGGAATGAGGAGAGAGAGAGAGAGAGAGAGAGAGAGAGACTGGGACTGGATCTCAAGAGACACGCTATAAAATTCCACATATTACAACAAAATATCATCTCAAATCCCAGAGACTGCAGCATCTGGATTCAATCGGCAAGAGAGTGAATTCCAGATGTGTTTGAGGGATTCCAAGGCATTCTGTGAACGGCAAAGAAAACACAGCCCGTGGAAAGGTGAAGCCGGGACGATCCGTGAGACACTCACACGTCTCTGTCATGGAGAATATTTTCAAAGGCGTGTAGAATGAGACTTCATTAGGGTTTGGCAACTGTGTGAACACTAAAATAACACTGTCCAATAGTTTCCAATGGATCCCATCACAGAATACACACATTTCAGTGCAGGAGACGAGAGGAACGAGTGAAGGAAAGTCTTTAACTTGACAATCCTGCACTCTTTTTTATTGGCTTTGATGGTTCCATGGAGAACCTTTAACATCCATTCCACAAAAGATTATTTTCTTTTAAATGTTCGTCACACTAAGAAAAAAAAAATGGTTCTTTTCCGAACTGATCACTGAAAAGTTCTTTGAGGAACCAACAATGTTTCTATTGCATCGCTGTAATAACCTGTATTTTTAAGAGAAAGATGAATCACTGTCTCTTGACCAGAAAACAATAATCCTGCCATTCCCATCTTTTCACACTCAAGTGGGAAAATAATGCCTGATACGACTAATATATATACATCCAACTTTACCTGCATACATACATTACATAAAGTACACTCACGTAAAGCAATATTTACGGTAAATCTCAACTTGATTGCTTGTATCATTTCAAAATGCAACTATAATATCACACAGCTCTAATCTGCTATTCTTACTATTGATGAAGATATTAAGATAAACACACACATACACACACATGGTTTTCTGTATATCTGCTTTGAAACAAACTTTGATATAAATAGATTTGAAACGTGGAAATCTTTCACAGATTAGAACTGATTATCATCATAAATCACTAATATTGCTGATGATACTATAGGGTTAAGGCTGGAATAACAGATTTTTGCCTTGATTTGCATAACAAAATAGCACTTTTGCATGTTTAAACAGCACTGTGATGTGACGGTCCTCTCCGGAGTGTGTGTTAACACCACACATGACAGCACTGTGCTGAATGTTGCATCTGTGAGGAAGGAATAGCGCATGACGGTGCAACACAATTTCAGTTCATCTGACTAATGCAGTATGGAGGAAAAGAGACACACACAGCATTAAAAGACAAAAAAAAAGCTCAATGAAATCTGTATAGGGAAATGAACTTAATAGTCAGATTCAACACTGACAACAACACACAATTAGGTTCCAACAACTTTCAGAAACTGTGAAATGATATAAACAACTGTGTAATTTCAATGCCTGGTCTTTTATAAAGCGAGACCTGGTTTCTATAAAGAGATACTAACAGTATTTCACTGTACATACTGTACCTGCACTGACAAACATTGCATTGTGAGGCGTCATCTAATATTATTAACCGTTTCATCATCTCTAAAACTCGCTTGAGCGACCCGCTTGTTTCACTACAGTAAGATATTACTTTGCATGCCATGAAACAACTGCAACATAGGAGTATCTCACGGTGGCAATTCCCATCATGCAACTGTTTACTGGCATAAAATGTCAAGCATTTATGTACATGCTGCGTGATGCTCGTCTAAAACATTTCTAATTTGTGTATAATGATGAGTTCATATTACTGTACATGTAATATTATCTGTCATAATACTACTTAATGTTAGTAATAATACTTAAAACACTGTAGGGCTATTGAAGTGGAATGCAAGACAGCAAAAATGTGATCAAATGCGGAAAACCTTTAAAGTAATATTGATCTGTCACAGCAGCTTGAGCATATTCAGCAATACAATTTTTGATATTTAATTACAACAAAAAAACGTATATGATGTAATTACATTATTTTAAATGTTGGGCAAGTGCAAGTGTGTAACATTTCATTGCAATTTCAGGTATGCAAAGAAAAAAAAAGCATTCCATGATATAACTGTATTCATTCATGCAACTCTGTAACAAATTCGAACACGTCACGCAACGATGTTACAATGTACCGGTTCGTTACCATCATTCTTTTACACGTCAGGCTACAATGTAACATGTAACGCAACTCCATATTCTTTTAAATGTCACATATGTATCAAGAATGTAACTTGTGCGTGCATGAGCGCAGCGCGCGGGCGAGGCCGCTGGTACATAGTTGCGTGTTTACAGTTTGACGGCTCGCGACGCGTCGAGCGGAAACCCACGAATTTGTGTGTTTGTGCGGTTTTACCTGCAGATGCTCCTGAAAGCGGATGGGTAAAATCTGCGCCATTCTCCAGCACCAACACTGAGAGGACAGGAGGAAGAGGAGGAAGATGAGGAGGAGGAGGCGCAGATAAAGAGTTGTGTTTGTGTTCTGTTCCTCCGAGTTGTGTGTCCCGTTAGACACGGATATTCCGCGAATGCTCGTGAATCTCTCTTTCTTCAGCCGGTCAGATTCACTCCAGGCAACTTCTCGGAGCGCTGCCGGACTCCTCCGCGTGAGAAAGTAGATCCGCGCGCACTGATACGAGCTGAATGAGGGAGAAACTCCAGCGCTGCGGCGCAGATGCTGTAAACACTCTCTCACAGAAGCTGAGTGAGGGATATAGCAGTGAAACACAGGAGTTTTACAGCTGAAGAAGGGACTGTGTGAAGGGGTTTCGTGTACCCCTCCGCTCGAGACATGTGACAGCAGGAACTCCCCCCACCACCCCCTAAAAATACTGGGGTCTATTTCTGCACACTCACTCAGAGCAGGAACAACAGCAACACACAGGGCATTACACCAGTGTTATTTTAGTATCATTCATATAGTATTCGTTAACAATTGTATAAACATTTATTTTTATATTTTCAATTTTCAATATATTTTTTCAATGTCAGCTTTATTAGTTTTTAAAATGTCTGTTTCGTTTTTTAAAATTTTTATTTAATTTTTAGGTTTTTTATTTTATTTTTTAAGTAATTTTAATACTTAAACTTAAACTAAAACTATAAAATATTCCTTAGGCAAGTAGCTGAAATATTTACCGAAAGTTTTTTTAAATATATTTTACACATTACTGAGTGATGTTAATTAGCTACATTTACTAAATATAGGGTTAGGGTTTGGGGTTACACTTTATTTGGTAACACTTTATTTTACAGTGTCCTTGTTACATATGGTACATGTACTTACCATAGTAATAACAGTAAATTATGCATAATTACATGCAACTAACCCTCAACCAAACCCTAATCCTAGCCTAACCCTATAGTAAGTACATGTAGTTGCTAAATATTACTCTCAGTACTTAAATATATAATTACACTGTAACAATGCCACCTTAAAATAAAGTGTAACCCTTGTACTGAGAGTAATATTAATTAACTACATGTACTTACTAAATGGTTAGTAAGTACATGTTAGTTTGGTTTAGGGTTAGTTGCATATAATTTATTGTTTTTACTATAGTAACTACATGTAACATTGAAACAGTAAAATAAAGTGTTACCGGGTTTGGTTCAGGGTTAGTTGCACATAAATATGCATAATTTACTGTTACATGTACATGTAACATGGACACTGTAAACTAAAGCTTTACCTTTATTTATTTTTTTAAGTTAACATTTATTTAAATGACCAGAAATGTTAATAATGACAGCACTGCATTAAACAAAACATAATAGAAAAGTACCATAGTATTCCTTGACATATCCATAAATACCATGGCACATGAACAGTACCATTCAGTTCTATGATCTCTCTATTAAAAGAGTCTGTTATTGCCACAGTTTTGGATATGTACAGTAGCGCGGTATTGTTTGAAATATCCATCAATGTTTTAAAGATCTATCAAGTAAGAATTAATATGAAAATCATTTCAAAGTACCATTATATTGATAAATACTTTTTCAAACTAACATTACAATTATAGCTTGTCAGAACACAGATTCAAAGTAGCTTCACAACACTGCCACTGACATGAAGTCATTTTGATTTTAATCAATGTTTGTGTGATTTAAAAAAAAAGGTCAAAAATGTCACAAGTTCTTTTATTCAAACTATTTAATACTAAGATAACAAGTTGCTCTGTAAACATTACAGCTGAGTTACATAGTCACCACATATAAAATCCCCAAACATGAAAGGTACTAAACACAAGACACTATCAACGTTTGACTGCATTACAAACATGATGGTATAAATAATTGAAGCTATGAATGAGTGAGTGTTTTTATACGTGAGCATTAGGGCCGTACGGCGTGAGACAGGAGGGTGCTGTGTTTAGCTTGACTCTTACGGTCGATCAGCAGAATCGGGTTCTTCATGTGATGCGAGATCATCTCCTGCAAACTGCCGAAGAGCTGGAAAACAAAGACAGAGAGGATCAGAACTATTGCATATTACTACTGTAATTACTGTAAATTTGCTCTGACATTGAAATATGTCAATATGTAGAAGTGGCTAAAAGTGATGTTTGTTTTTAATGAGCCTACAAGTTTGATTAAACCATCAAAATATGAGGAAAATATTTTATACTTTTGAGAAGGGAAGAACAAAACACTAAACTTGGTTAAAGTATTTATCTGACAAAATCATTTGGCAAAAACTACAGCTACAAAAAGCATACATTGACTACAACATAATCAGGTAAATAATATTTCATTGGTTCTCTCTTGTTTCTGAATGCTTTGTATGACAGCCTGGAAAAAATTAAGTCCACCCAATTTAGCATGTTTCATTGCATTATTATAACCAGACAAACAAAAAAAATCGACTCCAAGCACAACTACACAATATGCTCTCAAAATGTTTGAAGATAAAGGGTGAAGATGTGTGAGTATGTTCATAATGAATACTATAATGAATATAGTAATAATAATAATAATAGTAAAACAATAATTAGTATCACTACTATTATGATGATGAATTCAAAGTGACTTAGAAAATGGATGATAGAAAATATTCTTCACACAAAAAATCTATAAAATATTTGTCTATAAAATATAAAAAAAGTATTTTCTGAGTTTGCCAAAAGCATAAAATCACATGAGACTGAGATAGAGCTTAAGCTTAAGCATTTAAACAGTGTATATGGAAATAATAATGTGAAACATAATTAAATAATACATTTTTTAAATAATAAATTAGGGGGGGTATAATAAACATGCTTTAAGTTCATTTTAAGTATCGTGGGATCAATTCCCAGGGAATGCAATGCATGCATTGAAAAAAATGTATCACTTGAATGCAATGCAAGTCACTTCCGATAAAATGCCAAATGCATAAATGTAAACAACCAGGAAGCGAATGTAGGATGTATATTGTGTCATATATATATATATATATATACACACACTCTACAGTTCCTCTTATATTCATTGGTCCTCATTTATCATTTTTGCGTAGAAACAAGCGTATATGTTAGCGTTAGATTATGCTTACACTCCTCTCACCGCCTGATTTATGAAGCTGTGCGTACCTTTGAAATCCAGGTGTACGCAATACCTGCCCTTGATAAATCCCGCGGCTGAAAACGATCGTCATTAGAATAGCACGCCCCTATATATTCAAGTCTCCGCTTCCCCCACGCCCTCATTTTATGCCATGGACACATGGAAGACGGCAAAGAAGAGAAACTTCTCTGACGTGGAGCCGAAATGACCTATCACAATGCATTATTTTACAGCACGTCTTTTGAATTAGCATTACAGTC